>JAPYYX010000420.1:0-102763 GCA_030522605.1 Cremastinae sp. B BG-2022a | reverse complement strand
GCAGTACATCTATTTGATTTTTCAACTTGACTCTGATGTTGAAAGCTTAGTAGCAATAAATTATTTCGTCATTTTTATGATTTTTGAAAAAATAATATTGTCTTTATTCACAATTAATTAATACGTAAAATGAAATTAGGATGAGATTTGACTCTGTTTGTTACCGAGTTCAACACGGTAGACACATAAGGTTGGATCGGGGTATCCGGAACGCTACATTGACACGTGAAAATTAAACACAAATATTTTCACAGCGAAGTCGGCAACATTAGGTTTTTTTTTAACAAATGCATAGCAAATATAATAAAGTTACCGGGAATAAGTTTTTTGGCTGCTTTTTAACTTTCAAACGTGCGAAATTTTGGCAAATCATTACAATCTGATCCACTTCCTGTTGAAACAACACACGAGCAAATGGGACTTTAATCTCAAATTTCTCTCTTAAATATGTGGAAAGGGCCCTTTTTTCTTTTCTCAATCGATTCAGGACGATCCACTCTATCGTAGATTTCAAATCCACAAAAAGTTTGACAACTACGTATTTTTGGCATACATCCTTCATGTACTGTCCAAATTTAAAGTATTATTTCTTATGCAATTTCATGTCCGCCTAAAAAATTGTAGTGCAAGCGCTACATCCTAAAAGCTTTGTATGGTTTTTAATTCGCCGCTTTACAGATTTGTGTATTCAAATTTTGTTATAGTCTCAATGAGATTATTTGTAATTTGTATCACTATACAAAATGATAAAAAATTATACTATAAAATGATAAAAGATTATGTCAAGATATTTCCTCAATATACTTTTGAATCATATCAAAAAAGTCAAGGCATGCAATGTTTGATAGTATTTGACACATTGACGATATGAATTTTTTGATATTGTAATTTTTTGATCCAGCTCATTGCCTAATCATTATGCAATAATGCGGAATGAATATCCAACTACAAAACCTGACAGTTTGAATCTTATTAAAAAAGTGATCCCTTCGGGTATTGTTTTAATCAAGGAGGAAAGATAATTTGGAAGCTGTGCTATTAGGGATACGCTTCCGTTACTTAATTTTCAGGCGTTTCTTTTTTAAGCTCCGAATTACGTCAAACTACCTACCCATAAATCGCGTCATTCGATCAGGAGGATCGACGGAGTAATACTCTGATCAACCTCTGCTTGTCGTATATCCCTTTCCGCTTTCACCCTTCGCAACTTTGCTCACTGTCTTTCCTTCTTCATTGACCCATCTTCCTTCCCATATACAAATGTTAACGGGGGATCCCACGTCACACCTACGCACTATCGACCCCCACGAAATTTTTTTTCTCGAACCCACGCCCGATCCTCCTTGGTCTACGTCACTCACCCGTTCTTTAATGAACCTCAATTGAAAATTTTCCATATATACGCGTGAACACACGACAAATGCTTACGTCATGTTTGTCAACCCCTCTGATGTTACACAATATTTTTGTTTTATTGTTTTTAATTGATTGTTTTGACAAATGTTCGATATAATTATGCTTATTATAATTGATACTGTATATATATGAGTTTTATTTGCACACTCATTGAGGGTTTTTAGAAAAAAGTCACTAAAGTATTGTACATTAAATCTCAAATTCTATTAATACTTCTTTCGTTTATTCTATCGGATATGTTCTCTTATAAGTCTTTCGATCTCTCTGAAGTATTTGCATATTTATCTTTATTTATGTCGCCTTGTAATATTGTGATAATTTTTTCGCTCAAATTATTTCCTCTTACATCATTTATTGCTTGGCAAGCTTCTTCTTTGATCTTACAATCTATCATTTCTTCTGCCTTTTCGCAAATTAGTATGTGTTTCAATGTTTCGTTTTCCCGCCAACATATCCTGCATCTCCAATCCTTTTTTTCCGTTTCTTCCAAAATTCCCACATCTTATTTTTGCCCACATTTCCTTATCATACCCTTTAATACTTTCTGTCCCCCAGTATGCCCGTGGTTCTTGTTTCTCTTTTATAATCTCTTTGTGTAAATCGTTGCAAGTTGATGTTTGAATTCTCCTATTTTCTTCTTGTAAAATTTGATTTTTTAAATTTTCTAGTCCTTTTTCAATTTTTTTATTAATTATATACTTCTTCTTCCCTCTCCTCCCATAGTAAGTCGATTAAGTTTTCAATTTTGAGTTTCTGTAGTAAGTAATTGTGTTATTAGCTCTTTTCCCCCATTCTGACGGCAAATTATTTTTGATTCTCCTTAACTCTTCTTTCAAGCATATTTTTGACCATCTCTCGTTTGTCATTTTCATTATTTCTTTTATGTATCTCAGGGCCCTTTTTCTGATCGTCCATTCTATGGTTACGATTCCAAGTTCGTGTCTCCAAATATACTTTGGTGTGACTTTCGCCACCCCCAACGCCATTTTACAATATCGGTTTTTATAATTGATACTATAATTACTTTCAAATTACAATTGACAACGAGATGAAGTACATAATTTCAAATATTATCGATGTATAATGAATATGTTTTTGTATAGAGTAACAGAATTAATCAAGCAATCAAATAAATGAAACAAATAAATAAAGTGCATACTTTATTTTTGGTCCAACAAACACGTGTTGTTGTCTAATGCGAATATCCGTTATTGAAGAACTTCGAATCGCTCAGAAATGATACGTGAAAGTTTTGTGAAAGTACGGATTAAGATATGATCTTTTTATCGCTACACCAGACATAATTAGACATCAATATATAGGTGTACACAATATAAATACATTCACCAATCAATTTTTTGTTTCGTTATTAAGAAATAAATTTTTTATTTAAACTATTTTTTGATTTCAATTAATAATATACGTTTTTCAATATTGTAATACAATAAAACAAAAATAAAAAGTATTCAAGTTTTTGTTATTTAGATACTCACAAAAACACCATCAAGATGGTGTAAAAAAAGGAAACAAGTACATTTTTCCATAGTATTACGTTAAACAGTAGAAATATTGTCGTAACATGATAAGTCCACTAAATAATAATTAAAATTACTTTAAAAATATACGAATGAGTTTATAAATATATAAAAATTCAATCAGAGTACGATAATGAATAAAACTTCGAAAAAATACTTGGCAAGATATATTTAATAATAAACTCGGCAAGTATTTTTTTTTAATTTTATTCTTAAATATTATCGTACTCTGATGACCGAATGACCGATCACGGCAAAGATCGCCGAAAGAAATAGAATTTGACGTTCAATTTTTGACGTGTGTGCACGCTCAATGGTGTGGAAAGAAATTCCGATGCGAAAAAGTTTGACAGTTCGGAGTTGAAAATTTCGCTTAATAAAATTACGATTAACTTATATGCCTTAGACGCCAGCAATCGCAGTGATTTTTTTTTATCGAAAGAGAAAAAAAAAAAAAAATATCTGTGTCCTTAGATTTTCGAAACATTCTTCCACAATTTCAATAAAAGCAAATTTGTTTTGGACTATAGCAAAAGCGCTTGTCTTCGCGTATAGATAGTCGCGGTTGCTCGGCCGATTTTGATATTATTTTGATTCATTATTTTTTTTTGAAAATGTACTTGCTTCGAATCTCTACCGCCACTCTTGATTAAGGACATTTATATTCCATCTTCAGTACGATTAATAAAATAATTTACGTCGACCTCAAGTTAGGGTTTAGACAATTATTTATTGGTTTATTCTATTCTTTGTTATTGTGATTTTCGGATTTTTATATTTTTATTTATTTTTTGGGTCTCCACGTGAAAATTCTTAATTCGAGACGGCTTCCCTTTTCATGAAAAAATCGAAATTTAAAATATTTAAAAAGTATTCTACCTCAAAAAAATCAGAGTTAAATAAATACATTTTCAGTCATAGGGATGACAGATTCGTTTTTCTATACGAAAATACGTGACGTGACGAGATGATAGATGTGGATCGTTACGTCATTGACTGAAAAGATCAGGAAAATGTTGCGTCGAGTTCAACGAAGTTGGAAGAAAAATGATTTTGATTCATCGTTCTATTACTTTATCACAAACACGTAGGTGTAACTGATAAAAGGATTCTCGGAACTGTACGTGTTCTTTCGCTGTGTAACATGCTTGGATAACAATGTATGCACTATAATGATGACATCTCGGAAAAAATATGTCAATGGATAGAAAACAACAAATGTTTATAATTTCTTAAAATGAAGTTGAATTTTAAAAGTTTTTCTGAATAAAGTTAGATAATTTTGATATAATCAAAGTTCCAACATAACGAGGTATGATAATTTTATTAAGAAAATGAATAATTCAAATCATGTAATCTGTTAAATCAATATCAATGGTATCGAATATAAAGATACATCAAAAAATGTCGATTTATATTTTGTATTATTTGGAAGTGCATCTCAAGGGGTTTGATTACATCAATATGGTAAAAAATCGAAAGAAAAATGAATAATTCGAATTATGTAATCTGTCAATTCAATATTGATAATTAACTCTACATGTACTCTAATACTCTAAAAAAATAACTCTAACGATAAAAAAAATAAACTCAAATCACTGAATCAATTATAATTGATTCAGTCATTTGAGGTTATTTATTATTAATTATTATTATTATATATAAATATTATTAATTATTCGATCTGGAAATTTGTTGTTGGTGTCAAAAAATTGTATGGTTTACATGTTGTATCACTTGAGAGTGAATTTTGAGGGAATTAATTATGTTAATATGGTAAAAAAGTGAAAAAGTGAAGAAGGAACAGCGTACGATCGTTCGATCTGCCGATTTTGGTGGCAGGTGATGTGCCGCCAAGGTTAAGGTGGGCATGTGCGCAACTGCTCTCAACACGCGTGTTCTTCATCCATCTCCTTTCGTCCCTTTTCTCTCTTCTCCAGAGAGCCACGCGCCACATACACGCTCACACGATCTCGCTTCGCTAACGGTTTACAAAACTGTTTCATCACTTTTAGAGTAGCCTCGATTTCAAAGGAAAAAATCATGCGCAATAATGAAGACAAAAAAAGCAACTGTTCTTTTAAATAACAACAATCGTTTACTTGACTCAATTTTTTTTTAATGTCAAGTGCACTTTCGGAATGAACAAGATTTTTTTATTTTTTTCAATCCCTGTTGACACTTCGAACCCTTGAAATTATTAAAATTTCGTACAATTTTAATTACCTTAACGAAAATAAGACTAACGATACGAGAAATTGTATGATATATTCTATTTTATAATTCGGATAATACAGTAAATTCAGTTAATTTTTTTCGATTTTTTAGCTTGTTGCTCACAAAATAACAACAGTCATGCTTTTTTATCATTTTCCTTATTCAGCTCGTAAGAAGAGTATTAAAATTAAGCTTCGAGATATACGAAAAAAATAGTAAGTTTTCTCAAAGAATCTAGATTGTTCTATTTGACTGTGATAATCCATCGAGTTAAGATCACGACTCAGATGTAACACGTAACATGTAAATATGAGGGAGAGAGAAAATGAGAAGTACGAAACGCAATTGGTTATAGAAATAAGACCAAAACTTTTATGTTTCAAACCAAAATTGATATTAAAAAAAAATTCAAAATTTAGTCGATTATTTCCAAAACATGACATTTGAATCCATCATGTTTGGATTTGCACATTTCGCATAAATTAGGTATATCTTTTACAAATAATGATGCAATATCAACTTGATGCATATTACGCTTGATGATTAAACTTTATTGTCCTTGGAAAAGTATTTCATACAAAAAATATAAGCCATGAGCAAAATTAACACTTTCATTTTTTAGCACGAAGTAAATTTTTACATGAACTTATGATTAGAAATTCAATTTTCTATAACTATAAGATCTAATAACCAACTTGAATGGCGATTGGTCAGGCATAATAATGTTATAGATAATAAACAAACAGGACTTTGTTGCGTAAATTCAGGTTCATGTTACAAGAACAATGAAACTCTCGATTCGAAAATTAGGAAGCCACTGAAATACGAGCAGGAGCTGATGAGTTTGAAAAGCTAACCACTAATGTTAAAATATAGATAATATAATATTAAAGTCTTCTTATAAGGTTCTAATATAAATTTTATCTAAAGTATTCACGTTGAATAAGCTTTTCATGCAGATTTTGTCAAGAAATTGTTTCAGTGCATCATAATTCTACCATGGTGAAACTGCTTGACACCAGTTCGTTTCTATACCATTAAATGTACAGATAGCTCACTATGATAACGTGAGATACGAGTGCATATAAGTAAATCAGATAAGATAATAAAAAACATTTGAAAAAATGATATTTGGCAACAATGATCTTAGATGTCAAACAATTAATTTTTCCAAAATTTTCATCTGCATATTGTTCGATTGACACGATGACAAAAATTTTGAAAAAATATCATAAGCTATAAATTGCGAGAGATTGAAATTGCCTTTTATATTTTTAAATTATTCTTTTATTCTTCTAATTATTGAACTATTTTAATTCTTGAGTACGTGACGATCGATCTTTACTCTGCGATATCGTAAAAACGGGATGAGTCAGAAGTTCCTTGAGACGTTTTCAGTACAAGAAAAGCGAACCTCTTATCTTATATTTTTCTTACGGCGGTACTGATTCTACATCCGTTCCTAAGACTCGACGCTAAACAACGATAACTTACATTAGAATATGAAACAAAATCTCTTGGAGTTTGTCAGCCGCTTGAAACTCGTACACTAAAATTACACATTGAGCATGAAACTCGAACGCAAATTTCTCTAATAAAAAATTTATATAAATAAAAAAAAATATCCTCGTATCGCCATCGAACAATCTTTAAATACTTCATTAAATTTTTACAATCTCCACTTTTATCAGCGGAATACCTTAAATCTTAATAGATGACGAAGGGTCTGAATGCTCTCAAGGACGCTCCGTTCCTAACACGAAAATTTTTAAAATAATTTCCCTTCGTTCTTATCGACGCTCCGGTGGAAAGGATTGAACGATAATTTTCAGTTGGCGAGAATTTATCGGAGAGTGTTATACGTGTAGAGAATCCCTATTGATCTTCTCGTGAGAGCGCTCAAGACGTTAGAGAATCCCTGGTATGCCTGCTGTCTACGTATATGAGTGTGTGGGGGGGAACGGTGAGTGGCCGAGAAAGAGAAGAATCTGTTCTTCTCGTTCTGCTATCACCGAAGAGAATCGAGGCTCCTAAGATTCGCTGCTTACGAATGCGAATCGAATAATCAGGTCCTCGGAGGTCAATCTTGACGACGCGAATTTCGTCTTATCCGGAGGTGTTTAAATTTTGATAAGCTATCAACGCGCACTGTCAAATCTAAACTGTGCTAAACTGCAAGTGAATAAAATATTTTACATATTTTAGCACACACGAAAAAAAAATTCTTCAAATATTTTTCAGACTCAATTTAATTTACCAAAAATAATATTCTCGAAAAATTGACGATAGATAAAAAATTTGCAATTTGATTTTTGCAGAAAATTTTTAAAATTTTTTTTCGTTTGTCAAATTATGATTTTTGGAGTAGATTGAAGTTCATGACTCGATCGGTAATTTCCATTTGCTGTTTTATCGATAGAGTTTGGCTCGAGGACTCGTTGGCTCTCTAGTTTCTCGATCGATCCCCGCGTGCGCTCGCGGTCCATCGTGTACCATGGGGGAAAGAACGACGGTGAGTTACGAACGGGTTATTGCGCCACCGGAATATCCTTAGCGCTTGACCCGGTGTAAACTCGCTTCGAATCGAAATTCCAATGCGAAACGTTGACTTTTGCGCGAAACTTCATTGTGACGGGATAAATCGATATTTCTTAATCCGGATTTTCGATGAAAATATTTCGTAAATATTTTTGTTGTTCTCGGTCAAATCAATGCGAGAAATGAATATTTGAGATTTAATCTGGATTGAAACTCGACAGATCGGGTATAGCTGAAAATTTAATTAACATATTTATTTCAGTAACAAAATAATTTAAGATTTATAATAAAATGAATTAGAATAAGAATTTTTACTACCAAATTATAGAAATATTTGCCGCAAAAATAAATTTTTTTAAATTTAAGAATATTTTCGGAATGGAACATCGATCATTAAAATTAGCACCTCGAAAAATCGTAAAAGTTTGAAAGTGCAAAAAATGTTGATTTCCCCAAAAAGTTAGACGGGAAGAGTGAGAAAGGTGAAATAAAGATAAATTGAGTTTGTAGAAGGATGTGGTTAGTGTTGCGCATAGATTTGGACGTTTGAATAGCTAGCCCTGAACGGATGCATGGACCGGAAAGGGGCCAGGTTTGGGAGCAGGCGGGCACACAGGAGAGGAGAAAATAAAGAGGTTCGGAAGGATCTGCAGCAAGGGTGGCAGGACGAGGAGTATGCTTCGAAAATCGAATATCGATGCGCCTATTATATGCTCTTATAACGAGGGAAAGAGACAGGGAGAGTGCGACGAGGAGGACAAAGCGCTGAGCAGAGGCAAACAAGGGAGAGAGAGAGTGATAGCAGCCGAGTTGAAAATCAATAGCTGTACCTACTTCGCGCACAAAGCATAATCGACCTGGGCCAACACATGAATCATTTTACCGATGCCTCTCAACCCCTATTTACGCTTATTTATCTCTATTTACAAGTTCTTCTTCGCTTCACCAACGATCGATTTGTAAACGATTCAACGACAAAAATCATTTTACACGCGGTCAAAGACTTTTACCTGACGCGCATATACAATAATAAAATTCTTCCATGCATATGTGATCCGAATATGGGATACGTTTAATCACAAAATTCCTAAAATTCTGTCGAAATCTTTTGGAATGTACGATTTAATTTGAATTTTAATAAAATTTTATTATTGTTTTTTACACCAAGTTTATTAATACTATAACTTTCAACGTAAAAAATTATAAAATTGTAATTTAAATTGTTTATAATTTTTACATTCGTGCTTGGTAGTCGTTTAAAAATTTCAAACCGCTTTATTAAATTTTTCATTTCAAAATTGTGAAACAACTCTGAATGTTGAAATTATTTCAAAAGTTTGGTCTATAGTTAATTCATCGTGTAGTTAACGCAAAAAAATTAAATGATCGTGGGAAAAAAAAGCAAGTTGTAAATTGAACGATATGTCATACAAAAATCACTTTTTTCAGACTCCAATAAATCGTTTGTACAAAAGATCGATGCTCCTTTGTCAGTCTTTTTTTCAGTATTACGCTATTCCTCGAATATGTAAAATTTTTACTTGAACACATTCGAGCTGCGAATAATCTCCATACTCTTTTTCTACTGATAAATTTTTAATTTTCCAGAATTAATTATGCATTTACATAGTTACCTGCAGTATTGAGATACGGTACGCGAAAGACCAAAGCGATACAAAATAAGAAAAAGAGGTTTTAACATTATTACCACGGATCGATGTTGACTCTCGAAATCTCTGCAGTCCGAATTATTATTAAGTTCTTTGTTATTTCGGTAATGTAAAATCTGTGGATCTTTGGTCTACATTTTTCTCATACAAAGACCTCACAGTCAATAAAATTTTATCCTTTTTGAGGAACGAAAAGTATAAACAGTCGTAAAATAAAATAGAAAATCGAACAGCCAATGTTTGGATTACGACAATTACAAAGGCGTAAACATTCGAATAAACTCTGAGACAGAAATAAAGATTAATTTTTGAAGTAACAGAAAGTTCTGATTCAAAGTGCTCTTTTCGTGAAGCTCCATTATTTTCTAGAATCAAAGAGTTCACTATCCTAAAATGAAATACGAAACCAAAACTCGATGTTTCAGCTTTGATATTGATAAAAAGAAAGTTAAATATCAAAATAAACTAACCTTAATGATGATTGATTTTTGAAGTACAATTGATGCGTCTTGAATTTCAATGTTCGAGGAGTCACGTAATTTGAAAATGTATGCTGTAAAAATTTTAATAAATTGACTTCCAAATTTTCCGTAAGATGATAAATCCATATTATAAAAAAATGAAATTCAGCTGTGCAAAATTAAGACCAATTCGTTGCAAAAAACTAACGTTGGATCGTTAATCTAAAATTTTTGGGAGTAACTAAAAATTTTGAATCTTGAAATCCAAAAAGATCTCATGCGTCCCTCCAAGAGTTAAGATAGTTGTATAGTGTAATTTTTACTAATTTTCACTTTAATATCAAACAAAGGAGTGTAAAGGAATTTCAAGTTTCCGATTGCGTGAAAATACAAATATTGATTAATTACGATTTTTATCGTAATTAATTTTTGAGAAAAATTTGTTTCGATTTTTATACGCACACATATTTCTACAACCCTGGTAAAGGTTCACAAAAAATTTTCAAAAATTTTACGCAATTGTGTTATAATTAAGTCTCCAGTTTAGACATGGAAAGTCTTTTGATCTTTCCCTGATGTCACGACGCAATTACATTAACTTGACAATAATGTAATTATAGGAGCTTAATAATCTTAAAAGTTTGAGGAATTTCGAAATGTTCCTTTCGCATGGAATATGTGACATCAGCGCTGCGAATTTGATATGATCCGATAACTCGAGACATGCGCGTTTGCAATAACATTATGTAGGAGCGAAGCTCGCTCGAACGGTATCTTTTCTACGATGAGTTAGAGCGCGATGTTTCGCGCGATACCACATGCAGCTATTTCGAATAAATATGGGGCAAGGTCGAGATCTCGATCCAAGAAAGGCATATGACGGACTGCGAAAAGTGTTCATATACACATGCGTTCACGACTATACCGACTAGAAACGGAGAAAGAGAGACAGAAACTTTATTTGCGATCGCTCGATCGCTACGACGACCACGCAATTTCAAGGTTCGTTTTGCAAATCAATTTTTTTCTTTCATTATAATAAAGAAAACTGTCCTTTCAGATTTTACAAAAAAAAAAATTCTCAAGAAAACAAATCAAGAGCTCAGAAAAAAAGTAAACTTGTAACTAATTTATAAAACATAGTAATAAATAAAATTATTCACGTTTTCTTCATCTAAAAAAATGGTACTGCACGAAATTAGAAATTCAGTTCGTTAAAATTTCATATAATAATCAAGTGGCGCCATCCGCAGGAATGCGGCAAAGTTTTGTACTAAATAATTGGCGGGAAGTTCAAGCGTAA
Organism: Cremastinae sp. B BG-2022a; assembly: GCA_030522605.1. Lineage (NCBI taxonomy): Eukaryota > Metazoa > Arthropoda > Insecta > Hymenoptera > Ichneumonidae > Cremastinae sp. B BG-2022a. The sequence continues at coordinate 91,623 of JAPYYX010000420.1, read as the reverse complement.
GTTATGTGCTTGAGGTGTAACTTTGAGTTTTTGAAAGAACAAAGATTCGTTCCCGTTCGCCTTTTCGTTCGGGGACTTTGGCGTTACGTCGAGAGCGTGGAAAACGGGAAGTACCGGAAGATAAGCAAAAACGAAAAGCAGATAGAAAAAAGCAAAGAAAAGTGTTACCGCAGCAGTGCTGTAGCTGCGTAAAGCCGTGCAGAGCTGTGCGCATGTGCGCATCGATGCGACGCTCTTCGTGTCGTCCAAGTGAGGAATCTTGTGCAGCGAGAGAACGAGATGGCAATATAATGAAAAAGGAAAGGTCTCTTATGTCGAACCTCACGCATCACTATTATTTAAATTTGATATGTAACTTCAAAAGTGTTTAAATTAAATTTTTGGTAACAATATCACATTCGCTTTCACATCTGGAACGTTTCGTCCTTATATATGAAATTTGAAATCGTGAAGAAATGCGAAAGTCAATTGCCAAAATATTAACTTCATAACTTCAATTAATTCCTGTGTGCGAATTCTGTGTTACAGAAATAAAAATTAATTAATTGCATTTTTCAACCCTACGTTTATGTAGGGTTTTTTAGCACCTTCGGCGTATGTAGGGGGGTCGTTTTCGACGGCGCGCTACCAAGCGCACAATTCTTGATAAAGAAATCTGAAAAATTCATGGCTCATCTTTAGGATATCCTCTATAAGTACGAACAAACATTTTTTAGATATTGTTATTTTTAATATTTTTTTTCAACAAATGTAAAGTAAAATTTTCGAGAAATTCGGAAAAGTAATTTTTGCCCGGACACAATTGACCGCCCTACATGAGGATTAAAACTATACTTCGTAAAAATTTTATAAAATTTACAAAGCGTCTAGAATATCGCGTTACGTAAAGTTTGTCGATTCATTTATTTAAATAAATAATATTTTAATAAATAAAATGTTGAGTATTAACGAAATGCATACGATTTTCCAAATGTTTTGTTTCCCTCAAACAATCTGTTTATTATTGTTGCCCTTTAATTTAAAATATTTAATCTTGAAAACGACGAGAAGTGAGAAAATTACTCCGCCATCCGTTTCTCTAAATTTTGGATATTTTTTTATATGATATGTAAATTTGAGTAAAATTTTCCCTGTCGGAGTTGAAATATTTATTGCCGAAATATCGACTTTTTGTAATTTCCCATAACACGAACTGCGAATTAAATTCGAAATAAAAATATTTCCATCTGAATTATAAACTCTCTTCAAATTGTACACGTAATTTTATATTTACATACCGAATACATATGAGCAATTTCGTGCACTTTTTGACCCGACCCCTTTCGATTCGGCTGAAAATTTTTCGCTATTTTCTACCTGACTAAAAACAATTTTCAGAATTGTTTCAGATTTTTTTATCGAACCAAAAAAAAATTATGAACACTTCAAAAAAATGGGTATTTATTTTTCTCAATGGTCATAACTTTTTGAAAAATTGACTTATAACGGGACGTTTTTTTTATTTTCGTTTTATGTACTTTTTAGGGAAAAAATAGTAAAAAATTATAGAAATTCGTCGACAATTTTTTTTTAGGTTTTCGCAAAGAAAACCAATATTTCTCTATCTTAACCATTTGTTACTTTTCCTTTATCAAGAGTCGCGGTAGAGACTCGAGGCAAATACATTTACTCCGAACACCCCCCCGCTCCCAATGGGAGGGGGGAGTGATAATCTCGACCTTTGGACCTCTCCTTGAGAGCAGGGGGTGGGGGGACTTATAGTTTTTGACCTCCTGAATACAATGCCGAAGAGAAATTGTGACGGTCATCCCCCCCCCCCCTGTAAAGATATTCAGAATTAAAAATAACCAAAGGGGAAGGGAAGATTCGATAGAAACTGGTTCCAATAGTAATATCAGATAGAGGAAAAGGAGCTAAAAAGATAACTACCCCAAGTGCGAAATACCCCCCCCCCGGTGACACGATAAAATATCCGCGACAAAATATCCTCGGACAAAAAGACCGTGTATTAAACAACCGCTGCCAATATTCGGTGAATATTCGAAAGAGGGGGCTCTGCTTATCAAGATTTGTATGGGTTTCGGGATTCCGTTGGGTTTGGGGCGAGTTGTGTTGGGTATATTTGGGGGGGGGGGGGCCTACCGAATAATTATATACTTTATCAAGGGTATATCAGCTGCGGTTGTTCTTGCACAGAGTTATTTTGTCCGCGGATATATTGTTGTATTCGGCATGGTATTCAGGAGGTCAAAATCTATAAGTCCCCCCGCCCCTCTAAGAGAGGGAGGGGGGAATCATTGCGACCTTCACCAAAACGGTATTCCAATTTTTTTTTCGATTTTTTCGAAAAAAAAAACGAATTGAATGATTAATATTTTTAAATGTTACTATTATTATTGTTCTCAACGTTTTGTACATCCCAAACAATTTTTCAAAGTGGTATCATGAGATATAACGACGTGAGTTGAGAATTTTTTTTCAAGTGAGAAAAAAAAAGATAAAATGAAAAAACGCCCTTCTGTAAACTTCAGAAAATGTACAGAAAATATCAAAGTTTGATACAAAGAAAATAAATGAAAAGTAATCAATGGTTAAGATAGAGAAATATTGATTGTTTGGCGAAAACCTAAAAAAAAACGTTGTAGATGAATTTCTAAAAAGTACATTTAAAAACGAAAATTTTCAAAAAAAAACGTCCCGATAAGTCAATTTTTCAAAAAGTTATGACCATTGAGAAAAATAAATACCCATTTTGTTGAAGCGTTCATAATTTTTTTTTTGGTTGGATAAAAAAATCTGAATAAATTCTGAAAATTGTTTTTGGTGAGATAGAAAATGGCGAAAAATTTTCAGCCAAATCAAAAGGGGTCGGGTCAAAAAGTGCATGAAATGACTTGGAATTGCTCATATACTTCGATAATATAGTCCATCGAAGAATATTTGAAAAAAAAATTTTCACGATTTATTTCAATTTTATTTTTTAATTATTTTCCTCTCAGCTCAATCGCGATAAGGCTTTTGAATTTGTCGTCATTGCAAAGATTCAACACATTGAACAATACCAATAGCATGCATAAAAAATGCCACGACGCTCTTAATTTATACCGCAGCTCACAACAAAAATTGACAACTTTTAATATAAATTCAAAATATTACACCAATTAATTACATACCAAAACATATTCTTAATGATTTTATATATCTATATGCAGTTTATTTTCAAATAATGTATTCATACAATTCATGAACAAAATCTTTGCAGACAGAGACTTATGTAAGTTCCATAACGATCTGAATAATAAAATCCGCGATGTTTTATTACTGACTACAAGAATTATAAATTTTTCAAAAGTACAGACTAAATAATGAAAACATTATCGAATGCAATATAATAATTACAATAAAGATATAGCTTCAGTACAATTTAAATAAGATTTTCAAAAGTTGTGAAAAAATTGAAATGATACGTGTAGGTAAATCATAGCCTGGCAACACTGGCACATTTGACGTCTGCGCATCTCGAGCGATACGTAGGACGGAAGGGCCGAAGGGGAGCGAACCGAGCAGTCGGGCATTCGTCAGCGGCGACGCTTACGAGTATCCGACGTGGAGCATCATGAGGAAAAAAAACAAGAGGCAGCTCTTCACAGGCGAAACTCAAATTTTGAATATTCGAAAAACAATGCGAAAATCACTACAAAAAAAAATCTCAAAAAACTCATAAAGATCTATCGAAATAATTTTTGCACGCTCTCGTCCTTTATCGCGCCTCGTCGATAAAGCAGGAAATCGTGGATAAGTAGATTTCCGCTGAAAAAAAAATCTTGTTAGATGTCTCTCTCGAGACGGGACATCTCTCGAGAATCGTGCGACGAATTGGACACTGAGAACTGAGAAATTGAATAATTTTAAATTCAACATTTTTTTATCCCATTTATATTCATACGACTCCGTAAGTGGAAATAGAAAAATACAAGACGCAGTTCAAAATACGCATTTGGAAAAGAAAGGGAAAAAGGAAAAGGATGGGGGAGAGGAAAATGGAGCAACAAAGAATAATGCTGACGATTTTTCGGATCAATGAGAGTCTGCGAAGCTCACTGAAGGACCCTCTTTCTTTATTTCTCTCCTTCTCGCTCGCGCTCTCTCTCTCTCTCTCTTTTTCCTCTTTTTCTCTCGCTGGAACTCGCTTGTTTGTTTCTTTCCCGACGCAGCAACCGAAAAATCGACCCAGAGGAATCGCTTCCTCGGTTCCTCTCTCCGTCCAGCTTGCAAGCCTTCCACCTCGCAGCCGTTCGTCGCCTTTGCTCTCAAGATGTTCGGGAACCAAAAGATCCCTTTTATCCGGAATAACCAGCGAATGGATGAGCGCAAGAGAGAGAAGGGACGAGAGGGAAAAAGAAAGAGTCCAATTGAAAGAGGAACAGCCGCTCATTGGACAAAGAAAATTCCAAACCCTCAAACGAACGAAAATACATATACATCTATATACGATCCTTGCGCACTTTTCTCTGTCCACAAAACCCGGAGACGCGTATTGTATTAATAAGGCGGTAAAAAACATTCTCGTGAACGCGTTCGTCGGATATAAAATGTTTACGGAATTAATATGACTAAGAGAAGGGTTAAATTATTCAAAAACGAACTGTCAGATTTTCACACGAATTGACAATTGAGTATTCTGAAAAATTATTTAATTTACGAGCATAATAAATTTGAATAAAACATTCAATAAAAAAGATACAATTTTACCTTTAAAAAGAAATTTAATAATATTAAAAATTATAATATTAATGATAATTGATAAGGATCGAGAAAATATTGTGAGAATTTTGGGTAAGACGAAAGTTTTGAGGATTGAATAAAGATTGAATATAAAATGTTTACGGAATTAATGACTACGAGAAGGGTTCAATTATTCAGAAACGAACTGTCAAATTTTCACACGAATTGAAAATTGAGAATTCCGGAAAATTATTCAATTTTTACGAGCATAATAAATTTGAATAAAATATTTAAAAAAAAGATACAATTTACCTTTAAAAAGAAATTTAATAACATAAAAAAATATAATATTAATGATAATTATCAATTATATAATTGATAAGGATCGAGAAAATATTGTGAGAATTTGGGGGTAAGACGAAAGTTTTGAGGATTGAATAAAGATTGAATAGACATAGACGGGGCTGTCAACTATCTAATCAGTCGGTTTCTCACTCGCAGGGACCGCCGTTCACTGGCAACGCCATAAGGGGGTTTCATTTTCCCCACGGCACGCTATCCAGCACGTGAGGACTCCGCCCTAACAGTGGACAATGAAATTACTTCAGCATGTATCGCCGTATTGATCCATGCCTGGCTAACTCTCTCTCTCCCTCACACACGTACTCGGACTCTCGCTCCGTCTCTCTCTCTCTCGCTGTCTCTTTCTCACTTCATCACTCCCTTCTGCTGTCTCTCCCTTTCTGTCACTCTGTGTGTTTGCCGGCGATGATTATACCTAGTCAATTCATGACCATAATTCACACAGAAAAGATTCGCCAATCATCTTTCCGAAACTATAAAAGGCCACAGAGCCGAGCAAGGCATCGACTCACGGAACTTGTACATACTTTTGAAAACTAACTTTTTCATTGAATGTTTTCTTAGCGAAAAATTTACTTTGGGTTTTTTAAATATGAATGTGATTGGTATTGCATTCTAGTATAATAGAATTTGTTATTACTCTAATGAATAGAACTATTTTATTATTATGTATGAAAATGATTGGAAAAAATTCGAGCTTCTGAAGTGGAAGAAATCAAAATTGAAAGATCGATCGATCATAGAGCACAAAAAAATTTATTCAGCTTGAGACTTTGTTTTTGTGACGTGAATCTAATTTGTAGTAGAATTTGGTAAATGATTATTCTGATGTAATTTATTTTCTTATTTGTCAAAATCGTTGAAAAAAAGTGTCAAGTGTCGAAAGTCGAAGAAGCGAAAATTGGAAGATCGATAAAGGATCGATGAAATATTGTCCGGCCGCCAGTGGGCGTTGACACGATTATAATTTTCTAATTTCGCAACGTTTATTTTTATTTTTTAATCAATCTCGAGGATCTTTTCTTCGTCAGTCCGATCTTTTGCCTCGATCGTCACCGCAATGAACTTTTGTGAAATCCTCGGGTAGAGTTACGACGGGAGAGTACGTAATAATGATAGAGAATCGAAGACATTATAAACGGATTATTGGAGGCGGTCGGGCGCATGCGCGGGAACAAAAAAACCTTTCTAACTTCTCAATAATAAGCGCTCCGGAGAGTCGAAGGAGCCGCGTTGTGTTTGTAGTACGAAAACATTGGACTTTGTTGAGGACAGGCGGGAGAACCGTTCGCGTACGCTCCTGTTATGTACTTGCACGAGAAGCGGCACGTTCGAATTAGTCCGTGACCTGTTCGACTCTTTACACACGCACGCACACCTATCCGCACGCCGGAATAAATCACGTACACCGCCGAAGCGTCACCCAACATCCAATAAAACACTGACAACTTTTCCTGGCCAACGACCATCACGAATTCATTCCGTCAAATCTTCTCTAACGCGCTTTTTTTAGTCCTACTCCACTTATCCGTGCTTCTTGAAGTAAACAATTTAAACAATCACCAGTAAAAAATTGGAAATTTTTTGAATATTTTACATTCATAGAAAAACCATTTTACTAATTTTTATTTAATTCCATTTTTTATAAAAAATATATCAAGTTTACTTCCCTTATTTTTTGGGTAACATTTTTTGAATAATCGTGGATAAAAAATTTGAGCATTTTAGGTTCATGGAAACAAATTTTGAATCCGTTTTATTTTATGTAATTTCTATTTTTTAAATTTATTTATAAAATAATTTGAGTTTTTTTATTCGTAATAAAAATTTTTTTTTTTTAATAATTTTAGCTGAATATAATTAAACATCAAATAAACAATACAATTTTTTCAAAAACTGGATTACATTCTAATCATCCCATTCACCCCCGAATAATAGAATTTTCTCAACATTAATTTTAGGTGAATTTCGCATCGAATAAATCAAAAATTTTTGTGTACGAAAAATTGAGTGCATTCTAATATAAAAAAGAAAAATTTTTGAAGGCGCATTTGCCAATCCAATTATCGATATCGATTCCATCAAAAGACGTGTTGGAAAAATAAAATGATCAGGACCATGTATCAACTTCCGAGGATCTCTCATCTCTGAATCTGTAAGGGAAAAATATAAAAGGAGGCTTAGAAAGTCATCAATTTCGGATATTATTGGACAGATAGACTCCTCTACATTGTACATGAAAAATTGCAAGGTCATTCATTTATTCCGTAATGTACTCTCGTCGGAGAGTTTCTGGAGCATTCTTTTCAAGCACGAATCATTTTTCATCTTGTTTATCGAATATTAGAAAAGAATTAATAATGTCGAACCAACAGATAAATCCACGATACAAATTAAATTAATTATTTTTTAAACTGAGACTCTCGTGAATAATTTCCTCGATCGCATGAAAATAATTCCTCAATTTCCCAGAGCACCGATATATTTCTTTTCCCCTGGAGAAATTTATAAAATAGCAATAATAATATGTGTAAGAAAGTACCGGAAGAAATTTTGCTCATATTCGAAAAACGTGACGAGTCCTAGCAAAAACTCAGCGTTTGGGTTCAACCTGAGCGTTTTTAGACGGAAGGCAATAGCAAAGTGGCAAGCTACTTTTCTCAGGCTGATTGATTTACAACCGGGACAGAGACAGGAATCGAAAAGTGTTCGGACGAAGCGGAGAGAAGAAGAAAAAAGCGTGGTAATAGAATTCGAGTTGTCTAAATAAGGAATTTTAACGTTTTTAAAGGCATTGCAACTATTTGTAACGTACTAACTGCCAGCCGGGAGTGTTTACGAGAAGAGAAAGAGGATAAAAATGAGGGGGGAACAAAAAGAAAATAAGGAAAATCGTATTTGTGTGCGCGCATTGAGGTGAGAGAGTGGTGGAGTGATTCGGGTCAAAAAGGACAACTCGACTTGGTTCCCGTGTTATTGCATAGCCGTATGAATCGACCGACAGCTTGGAAAGTGATAGTATTCCTTCCTCCACTTTACCTGTCATTTTACATTTTTTTTCTATTTCTCATTCTTTTTTTTTCTTACTCCCGGGCTTGCCGGAGACAGTGGGCATTTGAGACTACCGATAGGGTTAAACGCTCCTGAGAAAAGTGGACGAAACTCGGCAGGCTACCAACCGATCATTAGATTGATCTCACGGAAACTCACTTTTTGCTTATTCCAATATTCTTCACGTAACAATCATATTTACGCAAACACTTCGCATTTATTTAGTAATAACTACGATCACAATTAAGATAAATTAATCGTTGATGTTAATTGACTCTGTAATTACCATCAATTAAATGCGATTATTAAGTAAATAAGTGATTGATTTCGTTGGTAAATAGAATATTTAACGTTCGTATAAAATGAACTTTCCAAATCACGTAATCAAAGTTAAAAAATATCACATATGCGTGTATTTAAAAAAAAATTTATTTACATATGAATATTTTGAAGATAAAATAAATATTCTTCAATAGAAAAATAATAATTTCTCAAATTGTATGTATTAAAAATAGAAATGATACAATTTCCGAAAATCAACGAGTGTGCGTAGATCATTGTCAATCTGCAAGAAACGTATGCGCGATGAGCGATCTTTCACCTTTGAAAAGAAAGGCGACAAGAGATCGTGAAACGGTATTCGCGGAAACGAAGTTAATGTTTTGGCAACAACGTCGAGTGGATATCGAAAGCGATGAAAGCTGCGCGCCGTGCGAAAAGAGAACGAGAGAGAGAGGGAAAAAACTAGAGCGTAGATTAGAAGGGCCGAGCGACCGGTCGGAGTGGGAGAAGGGAGCGGCGACTACCGCGAGAGGGGGAGTCGGGCGCGAGAAGAATTGGCGTGTGCGTTGTTCGCAAGAACCGCGAGGACTAGGCGGCAGGTGGCGCATATGCCTCATCGGTAGGTGAGTGTCTATCTCTCGCGAATCGTTCAGGAATCACCGTAAGCCTGCGTGAGAGATTGACGGAGCGACTTGTCTCGAGAGTGTACTGAATATTGAGAACGCGAGTGCGCTTTCTTCCTCTTTAGCGCCTGTGTGATTTTTTTCACATTTTGCATTTTTATTATTGGTCAAATTTTACTTTTTAAATTTAATATCCGATTTATGAACACGTGTGAAATATTAGAGCTCAAGGTATATATTATAATTATTATATTCCATATATCCGACCTTGAATTTTGCAAGTTAAAAACTGATGACTTTTAATGAAATCGCTAATTTTTGTTAGATTTTTCTTTTGGTAATTTTATGGAAAGAAAAAAATTATTAGATACATATTTGTACATTTTGTTGGTCCTGTCTTTCGTGTTCTTATTTTTTTTTTTCCATTTTTATTTTTTTGAGTTCCTTTTCCCTCAGCCAGACGTTGTCTCTTCTTTTCCGAGAAAGGCACATTGTGCGGAGGGACCAGGCATGTCCCCCGTTTCCAACAGGTCTGAAAGAGAGCGAGAATCGGAAAGAGAGAAAATCTTTCCGAAACCTCTCACCGGACCGAATAGTAAAACTCTCGGAGAAATTTCATCCGAAAGGCTCTGAATTACGATCGTAAATACAAATAATTACTATTATATTGTTCAAGAACTAATATAACGAAAGTAAATGTATAATTTCAATATACTGTTCTATTTTGTGTTTTTGGTCTAGAAAGAAAATGTATAACCTCTCGACACTTTTCCATTCGGTTTGTTCGCATTTGAAAAACCCAAAAAATTTTCTTTTTTTACGAGATCCGCGAGGAATTTGCATTGCGCTCGATTCATTGTCTACAAAAAGGTTTTCAATTCCCAAAATTTGTTTATATACATAGCTATACAGATGAAGCTAATGAAAGCGCATTCAAAAACGACATTCAAGAATTTAAGTTCCGAATTTGTCGACCAAAATACCTGAGTGTGACGTCACGTGCACGTTCGGTCACGTCTTTCGCGCAGTCGCAGCCCGATCGGAGTTTGCGCATACTCCGAAGGTAACAGAACTGCGTGACGAGCTGTGACATCATAATCATACTCGCGTTCAAATATGTCTCTAGGATTCACAAACTTGTCAATGAAAACCTTATCCCTTTTTTTCATTACTTGGCGTCAAGACAGTACCGTGTCTTTAGATACTAACGATAGGTTTGCAATAATGATTATGATAATTGTAATTTTTTATTAAGTGCATCTCCTTCGTAGTTAGAAAATTTGCCACCAGATGACATGTTGACTTTTGACAAATCTCAATCTGCAATTACCACACGTCTGTGAATTCGACTATGCTAGCGATAGTGGGAGGAACTTCTAAGCAGTGCATGAGATTTATTGTTAGTTTCGACGAGTTCGCTGTAGTGAGTCTTGACTGTACAACAGATTGAATTTATAGAATATGAAATAATGTTCGTGTTTCATTGTACTGGGCTGAGAGACTATTCCTTTACCTGATGTACTAATTATTATTTATACCTGAATTATTTTATTCGTATAATATTCGATTTTGGATCCTTCGACTCGGCTGTTCTATTTTTTCAAAAAATGGTGGTGGTGACCACACACGAGATCAAACTGAAAGTGAAAGAGAATGCGGTAGAGGAAGGAGAGAGAAAGAAAGAGATGGAAGGAGGAAAGACAAACAAGTGGCCGCGAGGATAAAGCCGGTCGAGGGACGATCCTGGTGCGATGAATTTCGTGGAAAAAAGAGCCTACTGCCACAAAGAAAGGAATAAAGAAAGAAAAAGCGAGAGAGAGAGAGGGAGTCTTAATCCCGAATGCGTTCAAAAGTGTATATCCTTTATGAAGGATGCGTCTGTGCTTTCTCGAAACGCCGACCGAACGTTTTGTTTCTCGAGAATACGCGCAAGGTCAGAAATAAATTCGGAATTCCCGAAATACCTCCTGCCATCATTCTGCCTTCGAACTTCTTTTTATCATATTTTTATGGCATACCAAAAATAGGAAATTTGTATTATGTTCATAAAACAATTTCTAAGACAATAAAGAAGAAACTTCTGGACGATGATACTCGCAGAGTTTTTCTTATTGAAAAAATATTTTCGGAACAATTTATTCACTCGTCCGAAACTTTTTTCATCGTCATATTTTCGTGCCCAAAAATAATAATTTTTTTTGAAAAATTTGTTAAGATCAAGGAGAGAAGAGGGGATATGGGAAAAGGAGCTACAAGGGCGGGCGGCTCGAGAAGAAAATCTGGCGGTTGACTTTCGTCATGGTTTACAAAGTGGACCGATGTTCTTGTAAATAGTTGGCCGTAGAATTCAGCGAGTCGCAACAGAGGCTCTCTAGAGCAGGCAGCGGGCATCAGGAATTTTAAATAGCCCGTGGGAAACGATGTGCACTTGACTCCAGCGGTCACGAGAGCTTGCACACAGGCGAGCGAGAAGAAGATCGTGTGCGAGTACAGAGCGCGTACGTGCAACGTCCGAGCACCAACTTTGCCCGAACGGTAGGTATTTATAATATTTGCATAGCACGTGCGCCATCCTCTTCGTGCCGTACAAACGTACGGCGCACCTGAAAACCCATTCTCCTCGCCACTTTTGCAGTAGCCAACTCGACCTTCCACTTTTACTTCCGCCTTATTCAGGAAATGAATAATAGAGCGATCAAAAACGAACGCGATCAACAACGCGGAAATTACAAGCTCCGGGGATGCACAAAAATACAAAGAATTCATCAAATATTTAATAATCCCGTAAATCTCGCTTTTTCCAACGAAATATGTTTCTGGTAATATATTTTCGTTTCGTATTTGTCTCTATCTCTCGTTTCCGATTTTTTCCCCTTTTTCGTTTATGAGTTGTTTTTTTTTCTGGTACAAAGATGGAGGATGTAGGAGAGAAAAAGATTATTTCTGAATTTTAGTACATGGGTTATGTCGGAGACGGAAAATAACGTAAGGGTGTGATGGGCGGATGATAAAGACGAAAATAGTTTCTGTATAAATAACTATCTACGCATCGTTACCAAATTCTCTGGTCTTGTTGTTTTTGTGTTCTTTAGAACGCAAGATTACTGATCGTACACAAGCGAAGGTGTACGCTCGCTGCTCGGGCGACTGACTGCCGAGCGCACGAATCTGGGAATAATACGCTTCCGTCCTTGTCTCGTTACGCGCTACGACTGAAAGCGATCGCCCTCTCGCGGTGGACGTAGGCACAGCGCCCGGCGATAACCAAAAATTCTCTTGTGAATTTCAATGCCGAATATATATCTCTTTCGTTCTTTTCTTTTGTCAATCATTTGACTGTTTCCTGCTCGCACTGACGCGCGTGCTGACGACGATAATATTATTACAGATCGTCAAACAAATCTCAAGTGAACTCTCTTCGATGTTTTTGCAACGACTCCACGAATACGTTCCATCGGTGTACGTCACGTTTCTCACTTTTCCTCGATGTTTTTGAACCGAGCGCACGTCTTTTTCCTGTTCTTTATAGAGGAAAAAAAGTGATTTGTCACTTCGTAAATACATGACATTGATACAGTCACCAAAATACGAAATTCATCCGAATCTATTTACTCGACTCGAAACGTCAAATTCTCGACAACGCAAAATATTTACAGCTGATTTTTCATGCACATCAACATGTTTGTATATGTAGGGTAATAGAATTGATAGAAAATAGAAAGCGATAAATATGTTCTTCCGATTTGGAGTACAGATATCCTTACGTAACACGTGCCAGTATTGAAAAAACACCCAATTTGACGAATATACCCCGCGTTCCTAGTGGGCTCTGATTACAAAGCTGATATTTTTTCGAAGCTATAGGCAGTATTATCGCACACAAAAATTTCACGTGAGATTGTCGCAAAAATTCAGTCTCGTCACAAATAGAACCGTGTTTTCTTACATTCCTCTTCATGTTAGAAATAAAACAATAAATAAAAATTCAGTGTTGAGTTTTTGGCATTCGACGGCAGTAACTAACCTCAAAGTTACTAGATTTCGTAGGTCCCGGATTTCCCTCTCAAAATCGAATAATTAAAGTTGAGAAAATTACAGTGTATTCCTTTCGATCCCAAGAATTTGCCTCTGGTCCAAATTTTCATGAGAATTCACGTATTAGTTAATAAAAAAATAAACAAACAACGGGTGCGTCTTCCGCGAGAAAGCCGAGTTCCGACCTTTGTTTATTATTCGCGAAACGACGGATCGCCTTACGGAATGAAGTTTGTCAATGGTAAGTATACGAAAGTCGTTCGACCAATAAAATGTATTTGTCATTTATTGGCAAACGACGCGAAACGTAAAAGTGCGTAAATTGTGCCACACTACAACCATACATTTACAAAATGGCGTGGACGCTTTCCATCAGAATGTTACAATCGTCCAAATGTTTTTTACCGTATTAAAAATTCAGCGGTGCCGTGACCGTAATAAACGTTCAGTGATGCAAGTAAAGTGTGAATAGAGAACGGAGAAGTAGAAAGATCAAAGGTTCATCGTCAATAAATCGTGACAGCCTACAACAATCCCGTGGCGGAGGACTCATTATACAACGATGGAAAAACGCGGACGCCGAAAAAAAGACCGTGTAAACTTATTGTGAAACTTGACATGGCGTCTCTGCGTGAAAGTAGTATTTTTTTCAAGGTATCCAAAAAACAGTTACTATAGATTGTATATTAAAAAATGATTGTTTCTCGTAAAAATTTTGGAATGTCCTTCGGGAGAAAATCCTCGACGCCATTTTGTCCTTAAAATTTCTTCCGAAGTGTTTTCGTATTCGGTGCTTAGTGGCGTTTAGCACTGCAACAGATCGTCAGAAAGGAAGGCGTGGAGCGAGAGAGAGAAAAAATAATGTTAGAGACGATGAGCGTAAGAGAAGGGTACAGGGCCACCTTATTCTCGAGAGAGCTCCGATAACTGCGCTCCTTCTCTGTCTCTCTTTCACACATCTTCCCGCGCAACTCACACGCACAGATGCAGACACTTTTTATTTACCTCTTGTTTTTATCTTTTTTTCATTCGGCCATCCTTTACCCCCGGAGCCGCATACTTTTTTCTGTTTCAACATTTTTTTTGCTCATTTTTGTCTCGTTTTATTTGTCCAAACCCTTTTCTCATTCCTGGCTGAATTACATATAGACAGACGTGTGTTGCACCGTCCAAGCGTATTTCACTTGGAAAATAAAGAGACGTGACTCGGAAGTTTCTCCGTTCTGTATTTCCAGACTTAAGCCCTTTCACGAAACAATATATTTTTTAATTTAAAGAATCAAGAAAATTTAAATCGTATATAATTTTAAACATTTGCTTACCAATCGTTATTTGATATTTTTATCAAAATTACTAATTCTAACAAACTCATGGACGGAAGTTAAGAAACTAATGATTAGTATTTTTTTTATAGATGTCATAAAAGATGGAAATCGGGATCAGAGATCGGTTTCATATTTTCTGTAACCTTTCCGGTTTGTCATCCAAAAATATGTATAACCCGAACTTCCGTCTGTTTTTCCTCATTCTCCTTGAGCAGCTGTTGCCGTTTCTACTGATTTTCTTGTGGAGTCAGTTTTCTCGGATCTATCCGAAGCGTAGGGTTCAAAAACACTGTCACGGTGATATGTTGTGTATACCGGATATGTGGGAACGAAGAACGTTTTGTGGCGTCGGGGCGAGAGAAAGACGGAGAGTCTATCGAGTCTCGGGGGCATTTCGAGTCGTTCCCCCACCACTGGCTCATCGTCGCGCGTTCTGCAGGAAGGCACACGAGCTGCTTCCCCCTCCCCGCGGCGTCCAACTCTTTTTTTCTTCCTCGCGCGCGGCCGTGTGTGCGTGAAGGTGGTCGCGGGGTCAAACATGGTGAAGGAGGAAGGCGAGATGAGAACGAAAAGATGAGAAATAGTACGAGGACGATGAGGAGAAGGAGAGAGAGGGAAAAACGCGGGGTCGTCCAGAGATGAGTCCATTCTCCTCTCTTTATCCCCCCCCCTCCTCGCTCCCTTCCTCCCCCCTCTGTTCCGCCTTTTTTACATTTTTTTACTCCTCTTCTCGTTCTCTCGTCCTTCTCGCATATTCTGCGAACGGTATGAGCGCATTCTTCCTTATCTTTGCACGCTCTTTCTTCCTTGTTTCTCGCATCCCCTCCAGATGCTACCGGAGAAATAATATCTCGTTTGTTCCTCTCTCGGCTCTGCATAATAATCCGATGCTACGAAATATCTTCGCCTTGAGGCTCTAAAAAATTGATACAACCTATTAGACTCTGCGCATCTATTTTTTAGAGTTTTTCAAATATTACACTGTAAGACGAGATAGCATTTTCATGCGTAGCGATAAAAGGAGCCGAATGAGACGTGGAAAAAAGTGTTGATCAAAAAGATGAAATAATTCACGTGAACCGATCGAAAACGGTTCACGACTTGAAACTCGTTTCAAGCCGAATTGTCCACCTCGAATTTTTAAAGTTAATTTACTCAACGAATATTTTATCAAATTCAATGGAATTCGGATATTGTGCTCGAAGGAATGGCACGAACACGTCACGGCAAAAATTGAATTATCCATGAAAATCGAAATAGATAAAAATCAAAAAATACGGTCTCGGGAGCCGCCATTTTTATGTGAACTCTACAGTGACCACCTCAAGACTTTACAGTCCATTTACTCGCTAACGGCTGAATGAAATTCGATGCAATTTGGACATTTCGTAAATAAAAGTGGCACGATCCAGATGCTCCAAAATGATGAAGAAATAATAAAAATAATCGATTTAAATCGAAAAACAGAAAAATCAACAAAGTCGCCGCAAACTGATACAGCTCGATAGAGACTTTTTACAATAGAAAGGTAATTTCCTGAGAAAATATTAATCCTGGCTTGGCGCCTTGAATTCAACAGAGAGCGTGTGTGTATCGAATGGAAAGGCGACGAGTTCTCGTCCTCCGAATAATAATCCTTCCCCTTAAAAGTGCTCTTCCTTCTTTCTCGCGTGGATATGTGCAGGCGAACGGGGAATACGTGCACACAAGACACGTTTTGTCCGATAACTTGCCTGACTGGCCTCTGTGTTGTGTTGCGCGGTTCGAGAGCGCCGGCTGCGCCCACCGGCAATATTATTTCTGGCGCACGAGCCCGTGGGCAACAGGTCTCTCTCTCTCTTTCTCTCGTCGAGTTTCAAGAGTATAACCGAGACCACCCCACCCCGGCACCCCCTCACAGCCCGTCGTCGTTCTCTTTTTCTCTCTCTCTCTCTCGCTCTCGCTCTTCGACCCAGACTGCGACCGATTCATGCCACGAGCCGACTCTCGCGCACGACGATTCACGAACCGCCGCGAGAGAGAACCATTCGAAAAGTACATCTCTCCTCGTCCTCTGCATCCCCCTTTGCGTCATTCTCTCTCCTTCTGTCTCTCTCTCTCTCTCTCTCTTTCGTTTTCTCCCGTTCCCTCAACCTTCGTGCCTCTCAGCCCCGGCGTGCTCTCTTGGGCCATATAATTTAATACGAATCAAACAATGAATAACAATTATGGCCGTCATTTACCTGTTTATTCTTTCCTTCTCTCGAACGTGAAATATTTCCGCGCGTGAGCTTCGTTATTGGGAATTAAAAATTGTTGCATATCGGTACGACAAATTTATTGTCGGTGTTACAAAAATTTGTTGCACTGTTTTCTACCACCAGAATTGTGATTTCCAGAGAACGCGAAAATTTACTGCTGACGTAAAAAAAATTTGCTGTGACTTTCTTTATTGCAAATATTGAACGTTATATGATGCTGCAATTAATTGTCGATTTTGAGATTTTATTGGAAAAAGGGTCTACCAATTTTTGCTTAAAATGATTTGATTTAGTTATAAAAAAATAGTATGCTTAATTGAGGTTTTATAAATTTGTAATTATTTCGATAAAATCGATTCAACATTTTCAAGGTCACTGCAGTTTGACCAAATGTTTATGTAATATAGGATGGGCTTTTTGCATTCTCGTCTCTGTGGACAAGAAGCAATCTGACATATAAGAATCCATGTTAAAAGGGCTCACCGAGAGCACAGGAGATAGCGATGAGGTTATGGGAAAATTGTCTCGATCGGAATGTCGATTCGTTCACCGTTCTCCCTGCTGGGATCGTTCTCGCCTCTCCGATATTTCAGAGATCGGTATCTGGACCAAGTGAAAAATGATTTTCGATATTTTTCCAACGCCACCGTCGTGGGTGATAATTCTTCAAATAAAAATGTGTACAAATTAAAATAAAAGAACATAAATCAACTGGTAGCACATTTTTGCTAAAAAAATATAAACTTAAACATTCGTTCTTTTTAAATATAAGATTGTTGAATCTCTTAAATAAAATTTTGTTAAAAAAATCAATAAAAGAGTATATTAACAAAATTTACATCGCTTATCAGTCATAAATACTGAACATAATATAAATATATTTTCTCTATAACGCAATGCCTATAATTCTCGAATCAAGTAAATCGATCGACTCTTCTAGAATGAGCCGCCTAAAAATTATAAAAAATGTATCGAAGAATTCTGGGTGTCTTAAAGAAGGAGTTAGTGAGAAGTTTCGAACTAAAATCTCTTTGTTTCGCCGTAGCAATTGGAATTTCACTTGGGAGCTGGAAAGCAACTCGCTCTCGGGTGAGGAGAGACGCAGGAAGAGGCACTTTGAGAAAGAAGAAGATAAAGGAGGAATAAAGGAGGAGGAAAGAGGGAAAAAAAGAAAAAAAAAGGGGGAATATATGTATAGCGAGGATGGAGTCAGAGGTTTCTGCTGGTAAAGTTGCCGCAAGAGTAAGAAGAGAGCGAAATAAAAGAGAAAGAGCGAGTGAGAGGAGAGAAGAAGGACGACCACCCTCGCACATTGCTGCGTTTGGTCTGAAGCCTCTCGGTACGAGCTGAAAAAAAAGCGAAGCGAGAGAGCAAGAGAGAAGAAGCCGGAGACGAAGAAAAGAAGCATCGAGAATGAAAAAAGAAAGATAGGAAGAAAAATTAAGAAAGAATGAAGGAAAGAATGAGCAACGCGTCGTTTTGTATCACGCAGTTTTTCTTTTTCTCCTTTTCTCTCTTTCTCTCTCTCCTCTCCCTTTCTCTCCGTGCTCGTATGCACGACGTCACTGACCCCACACTCCTGAAGTGTGCAACATCCTGAGCGAATGGGAGGAAAGGAAAAGATCGAAGAAAGAGAAAAATAAAGAGAAATGTGGAAAAAGAGAGAAGGAACGAAAAATAAAAGAATAATGAAGAGAGAGAGGGATTAAAAAAAGGAAAAATAAAGAGAGGGAGAATCGTTTCTGTGTATAACGAAGGCTTTCCATGGGCCACCTACACGGTTCTCTCACACCCGAAGTACAAGCAGGACTGTATACATATTCCTTCGGGGTACCGGAGGGCTCTCGGCGACGCTCGCAGCGCCCCTGAACCGCCGACACCTAACGGACACGGCCGAGGCCCCCGGCGGAGTGGGATAAAAGGGAGCCCGGGCCCAGAGTGGGAAAAAGCAAGTGGATATGCAAGAAGGGACAAACGCGCTGCATACACTCGCGCGTATCGGCGCATCCTTCAACCTTCTTTTACCGTAAGGGCGTATAACTCGTAATTAATCGCGAAAAATTACTTTCGCAAATTCGCTTTTTTTTCAAGTTTGTTAATCCTCATTCCCTCGTGCAATTATTTTCATTTCGTAAGTCATATTTATCCATCTGTCATCGCAATCTCTTGAATGAACGAATTTTGTATTCGAGCGTGCGGCTCGTTTTAAAACTGAATTCATTACCGAACAATTTTTCGAGTAAATTTTCATAGAGTTCTTAATATTTGAATAAATTAAAATATATCCACATTGTCATTTTGAATTTAACTCTCTTTACATTTATTATTAAAATTTATTATATGATGGGATGAAATTTTTTATTGAAAAAATGAATATTTTCCAGCATATATTTGTCATTCTCCTTGCAATAATATTTTTAGCAGAAAATGGTTTTTTTAACAGAATTCGTTTTTTAACATCCACAGTTCGACTTTCCATATATTAATAAAAAAAATTATTATTCGACCCACCAGATGAGAATATGCATGTTTTCGATATTAGTTTTTGCATCTTATTGTATTACGAATATACTCTCAAACAATTCATCTACCCTTACTCTCGTCTTCCCTTCAACATTTGCATGTATGCATTATCCAGGATATAAATCCGAACAAGGTGCCTGCGTATGTGCATGCATACACGCTTGATGGGCGCCGTTGGCCTCATCCAACTGAGAAAATCTACGAGGAGAAAATTCATTCTCATCCACGGACGTCGTCGCGTCTCGAGCTGATAATTTATTTTATTGTCATTGAGAGTGCAAACAACAATATGAATAATTCGCAATTTTTTGATAACAATAATCTAGTATTTAAAACAATTTTATAACTTGATGCAGAAAATTTTCTCGAATTTTTTTGAATAAATTTTTGGAGAAAATCGAGAAAGCTGAAAAACGATTTTTATTTTGTGTTATACGAGTGAAAAAAATACGAGCACGTGCGGTTATTAATATTTTTCATCCCCCGGTGTATGGTAATGGCTCGTTTCGATAGCTCGGGTTTAACGATTTGTTTTATTTTTGGTCTCGAAGCCGTTCGCACCCCGAGGTCTCTTCATGCTCGATCTGTTTCTCCGATCGCGCTTGAAGCGCGAGTCGCCGAAGCAGAGAAAAGGCAAAACGCAACGGCGACACTCAGCCAACGAGCGAATGCAGATTGTCTTTCCTCACGAGAGAGAAAGAGGGAAAGACGAGAAGAAGTTGGAGAGGGAGAGAAAGAATAAGAGAAAAGGAAGAAGAATGGAAGAGTGAGAGGAGAAAAAAGGAATATCCAAGGATGTCGAGAAGAAGAAGAAGAAGAAGAAGACGAAGAAGAAGAATAAGGAGAAGAAAAATAAAAGGAAGAAAAGGAAGCTCGAACTCGAGCAGGCTTCTCTCTTGCTCGCTCTTTCACCGGGATAACGATCGATGGTAACGTTTCCAGTTTTTCTTCTTACAGGAAGACTCGTCCTCTCGGTCGTCGGGGCGAACAAGCTCGCAGTGCGCGCACACCCTCGCAAACCCTCTCTTTAACTCTGAACTTTCTGTACATCTCGCTCAGCCTCTTTTATCCCTCTCGCGCTCGGATCCTTCACCTTTCCTCCTCCATTCTCTCCTCTTCCATTTGTACGTACACAACTTTCCACCCTTCTTCTTGCCCTCTTTTTATTCCACCTCCCCGCATTCTTATTCCTCTGCTATACTTCTCTCGCTATATACCAAACTCGACGCAAAGTTTCGAATTATATGCAAATAAGTTATGCACCTACCGGGTGTCTTGCGAATTGCGTGGAAGGAATTTGAAAATCCACGATTTAAAAAAAATCGGTGATACGCTTTGATATCCTTAGACAAAATATCCGCGACAAAATATTCGGTAATTCTTTACTTTATCGGCTTTTCCGAAAATTAGTGATAAAAAAATAAAAAATAGCGATAAATGAAAAAAAAAATTCCGGAAACGTTTTTCGGAAAAGCCGTTGAAATAAAGAATTACCAAATATTCTCAGGCCAGGATATCCGCAGACAAAATATCTGTGATATAATTTGAATACAGAAATAAATTAATCTGTCATGTTTACTGATGCCTGATTAATCCCTGAAATGCGCATGGTTGTTGCTTCCGAGATGCCGAGACTTTATATACCTAGACCACGTTTCCGAGCTTCAGGTCGTGTCAAGCTTCTGATGGTGGTGTTCAGGCGTGGAGTCATAAACCTACATTAAATGAAAAATTTGGACGTAAAATGTTCATGTTTTTGGTTAGCAATAAATTGCTTTTTGTATTTTTTGCGGATCGTCTCACGCGCATGCGCGGACTAGGTGTATACACTTTTAACTCCTAGGAGTTAAAAGTGCTGTTTCTCGTACCCCCCGCTACCAATTTACGTCGGTAGATGCGAAAAGCCAAACTGTGTCTGTGTACTGTATAACTGTACAATATCCTCAGATGTTTTATCCGCGGATATTTTGTTCAAGGATCAAAAATCATGTAAACAAAAAATCGGTATCATCCTTATCAATTATCGATTCATATTCAAAACTGCAACAGTCATCGTGGAAGCTGCCCAGTCAAATTTGAGCGAATGTGAGCGAGAAAAAAGCGCCGCAACCTGTTGAGATATCTTGAGTGACGTCAACCTCGAAACTTTATTTGTCGAAAGAAATTTTTTTCGAGACGTGTACCTCCGTGGGCATTGTCGCTCGACTCGGTTTGTAAAGGTTTATAAAAGCGCATAGCGTACATTTCTCAGTTTCTACAGGCTCTAAGGTAACTCGGCGAGTGAATCTGTGTAGGTAATACACGTATATATATACATATATATAAATAATATATATACATATATATACGTGTATGGAATTCAGAAGGCATTATTGCGGGTGTACACGGCGCAAACTCGTTGGCAAAGAGAAACGCGGGGTTGTCAGCTTAGGGGGAAAATCGTACTCTTCCTCTTTCTCTCCTCGCTTCTATCTTCGCTTTTGCTTCTTTCACGATCGCCGGTTTGTTATAGAGACTCTTTTTTCTCTCTCCTCCTTGCTCTTTTTTTTCTCTTTCTCTCCTCGTCTCGCTTTCTCTCTCACTCCCGGGTCTCTTTCTCTTTTTCCTCTTTATTTTCTCTCCATACTTACATCCACGGAATAGGCAGAGAGCGACGAGCTTCTCACTGGGAAGATGTTCTCACGCAGACCCGGAGGTCACCTATAAGGTTTTCTCTCTTTTTCCTTCTCTCCCTCTGTACTCGTCCTTCTTGCTCTTATTCTCTCTTTTCTCTTTCTCCCGCGCTCCTCTCGACGCGCATTGTTCGAACCGAAATCGTCCGGAGATACATCCCGCTCGGAATTATTCCTCGACGTGTATGTGGTCGATCGTATTTCGAAAAATCATCGATATATTAGGCCTCGTATGAAATTTTAACCGTTTCTCGATTCTCTCGCCTCTCCGGAGGTATTCGAATTTTGCTTTCAATTTGAATACACGAAACGCGGCTCGTGGCGAGCGGAATGACACAAGAGTGGAGCAGAGGCATGGGAGGGAAGAAAAGAAGAAGAAAAAGTAGAATCGACAGAAACGATAAATCCAGAATTCCGTCCAGAGCCCGTAAATTTATCAACTTGTCCATCTGTGACCGAAGATCCTCGTTTATGAATGTATAATGTCCTCCTATTTGTATATATATACATGCATGTATGTAGGTAGGAATAACATTAGTGTATCCGATTTGAGTGGGAGGATAAAAAATGAGAGAGAAAGAGAGAGAGAGAGAGAGGGAGAGAGAGAGAGAGAGAGAGAGAGGACGAGATAAAAGAAAAATAGAGACGGAAGGATAATCGTGTAAACGACGAGAAGGTAAAATGGTAAGTGGACGAAGATGAAGACGACGAGGGTGTTACTACCCGTGACAAAGGCATGGCCAAAAACCTGCCTGACAACCTGTGAAATTCCTATGAATGAGCTCAACCTTTTCGTTGAGAGAGCGAGAGGGCGCTCTGAGCGTTCATGACCGGTCAGATCTCTTTCTATCAAATTCCTCAAACGAAAGCGCCTGCCTTCTTAAATCTTTCATAAGATTTTTCGGGATCGAGATGAAAATAATGAGAGTTTGGAGAAAATTCGTATCGAAAATAATTTTTAATAATTTTTTTTTTTACGTTTAAGTGGTATTTTTTTGATCGCATATTCATACTTTTTGCAGTGGTTGATAAAATATGAATGTTTCTATGAACAAAAATAATTGTGTCAATTTAATATTTTCATTCGAATAATTTTCCGGTGATCGATCACCTCGAGTTCCTCAAATCACGAGCGAGGGGCTAAAAGAGATCGTAAATGACCGCGATTGAACGACGGTGCCTCCGGTAATTAACGAATTAATAGCAATGATTTTAAAGGCAATTAAATATGAACCGTGTATCAATGAATGAAATTTGATTTATCGAGTTCATTATTCCGATCATTATTTATCTCAACCGAAAATCGTCGAGAGCGGAACGTATAATTTCGTTATTTTTTTTTCTCAGGGCTCACTTCGGGTGAGGTCGCCATTTCGATTATTCATCGACGACTTGTTTATCGATTCGATGAAAAATAAAACAAGTGGGGGGGGGGAAAGAGATGAAGAAAAACGAAATGAATTTATCGATAGGATCTGAACAAAAGTCCGTTTTTTTTCAATTATGAGAATCGACGGCTCAAAAGAAAGAAAAGGCTCGCGAGGTATGACCGGGATCCCCCGACACTAGAATCGTCCTAATCCGTTATTCCGTTTTGTACTCGTTTGTGCTCGAGCCTGGTGGCAAAAGCAGAACGCGCCCGAACCGGTCGAGTATCCGAGCATTCTTATTCTCTCACGAATACCTTTGCAAACAGAAAAATAAAAAAAAAATAAAGCAAAAATAAAAAACAGAGAGAGGGAGCCAAAAAAGAGAGAAGCTCACAAAGAGACATAAAAACGCAAACAAAATAATTCTGCCGCAAATCGACAAAAGCGATTTTATTGAGAAATAATTTAAATGATATTATTTACTCGCTGTTTGCGTCTGATGAGAGAAAAATGGAAAATTCCAGTGAAAAATGTGCACAGCGAAAAAAAAATCGAATAGAAAAAGAAAATTAAAAAATTTGTCGTTTCTATTATAATTTTATGCGTTCACTGTTTACGAAGTGTTATACCAATATAATGGTGTGTAAATAAGTATGGTCGCTATAATGATTTATATATAGATATACTGTAGTATAGGGAAAGAGAGAGAGACGTATGGAGACCGAACATTCACGTTTATGTACAGCAGGTCGTTGAGCCTAACTTCCACGTCTAGCAAGTCACGTGAGCGTATCTCGTACGATCCTCTCTTTTTCTCTCTTCCTCATCCTTTATGGGGATTGTACAAGCTTTATATATCCCATTTCGACCTTCTCTCCGAGGTGAGCGTTCAGTTCCCCGCTTTCCTACCAAGGTGCGACACTTTTCCATTCATTTTAATCGTTGCCAACGCCATTATTTATCCTCTTCTCCGCGATCCTGTTTAAAATTTAAATATTCGGTACGAACAATCAAATATCCAATAACAAATTGATTTTTGAAATTCAATTGATTGGACAAAAGTCAATTGATCCATAATTTAGAAAATTATTTAGCATTCGAATGGTTGAAATTGATTTCATTATTTTTCCATTCGTATACTGCGTTCCATTTTTTTTCTTATTTTGTTTGATGAGAGCTCGAAGCGTAACTCAAAATTTTCATGAGCTCGATTACGACGTATCTATTCGAGACATCATTCGTCTCGGTGAATAAGAGAGGAAAAAAAACGCGTCAGGGAACGCACGAGGGAAAAAAAGAGCGTGTTCAAACACCGTATAACAAGGGACATTGCGTTGCTGGTTACTATGAAGCGAATGAGTGAACGAACCATGAAAAAAGAAGGAAAAGAAAAAGGGAAAGGGTTCTTCTCCGTGGGACAAAATCCTCTAGTCGAACCGAGGAGCAACGACGATTAATTTCTTAATTTTTTTTTTCTTCATCTCGCCCTTGAAAGTATGTGACAGATGTGCTCGGCACTTGACCCAATTTTTTCCACCAAGGTCGTCGGAGGGTGCAGAATCGACGTGAATCCTCGCGCGGAGCGAATCGTCAAAAAAGTGGGAAAAAAAGGAACTCTCGATGACATTTTTGTTCCGAAGGAGCTCTGACTCAGTTAAAAACTTATTTATTTTTTCCTCCATTATATGCTGGCACACTTAGCAGAATCGAGACGTCGCGACCTTCGCGACCGCGTTGCAGTCGATCGAAAATAAAATAAAAAAATAAAATAAAATAGTGAAAAAAAAACGTCTGAATGGAATAAGCGTTCTCGTTCGAGGAATAATTACTCGCAACAATTATTCGTAATTACGTAAAAAAGAAGAATAAGTTTCAGAACCTTTAGTTTGTTTTTCCCTGTCCTTTTAAATATTACAACTTGAGCAACTTTGATACGTGACCCGGAGTGACGTTTGTCTCTCGTTGAGGCCTCGGGAGCTCGAGAGGCGACGTTACCGGTCGCGAGCGAGATGGAGAGACGTTTTGATGTATTATAAAATAGGTATATGACTGGAACGGGAGGAATAGGTGAGACGCGGGTGCGCGCATTGAATTGCTAGACGGCCTTGTCAGCGCCTCTCAATTTTCTCCCGTGCGTCTTTCGCGACACTCTTTTTCACACAGGCGCACGTTGCTCCTTCCCGCACGCATTAACGCTCGCTCGGATTCCCTTACGCCGCTCGTTGCGCCAAGTAATTGCTCGGTCAATGTGTTGATTGGCATATTTCTCCCTCTCCCTCCTCGAGACCTTTTTTCTCCTTTTCCTTCTTTCCTTTCTTTCTTTCTTTCGACCTATTTTCGTCCAGGGTCTCGCGTAACACCGACTCAGACATTTCTTATTTTCCTCCTCCTTTCTCTTAATCTAATCGTGCCAATTTATTCGATCGTGATTTTATGCCATTTGCGCGAAGGTCTCGACATCGATACGCGAATTTTTTCAACATTCATCACCCGTTTTTATACAAATCTTTTCAAGATCCTCGTGGAATCCAAGTGGAATTAAATGTAATATGTCAATTTTTTATGTTCAAAATAAATTGTCCTTAATTAAAATCCTATCGTCGCTTCTGCAACTTTGCACAATTTTCTCGATTCTATTTTACTCTGTAAAATGTCAATCGTTTGATGAATTTCATCCAGATTATTTTCTCACGATTCAAAGTTTCGTACACATAACTATAAAATTCTCTGAAATTAATCTCGCTGTATTCGTAGACATTTTAAGTTACGAAATTAAATATCGTTTCAATTCTAATACGTGTTTTATCGTTCCTCACACATCATTTAATATTTTCATTTCACGAGTATTTAATTTTCTCAACAATGTCAATCACTCGCTGGATTTCAGTTTTTTCTCACGATGCGAAGTTTCGTAATCGAATTTTTCTCGTTGCTCAATTGACATTTCCAAATTTCCTTTAACCAAAATTTTCGATTCTTTCTCCGCAATTACCAGCGCGCTTTTCATCTCTCGATTCGTATATATATTTCCATCTCCCTCCGTCCGTTCTTCCCTTTTTCTCCTATTTTCTCCAGGACTGCACGAACTATCGATGCTACAGCGTTCCAGGCTCATGTTGTAAAGATAAATTTAACACTATAGATATTTCTCTATGGGAAATACCCTTTAGCACTAGCTGCTCACATTACCTTACTTACTACACTATAAGGGGTCAATGCCACTGCCGCTACAGTCTTTTCTCCCTCTCACTCCGATTCTTTCTCTCTTCCTCTTGGGCTCTCACGTTCCTCGGCTGCTCCTTCCCCTCGTCGCTTCAAACTTGCCTGGCTTCGCTTTACTCTTTTCTCTCCCTCTTTTCTCCTCGCTTTCCCTCCTCCCACCTCATCCCTCCCCGTTTCGCTCTGTCCTCCTCTCGTGTGCTCGTTCGCTCCTCGTCTCATTTTGCTCAGTACTCTCGACGTTTCTGTATATACACATAAATGTTTGTATATATACCGACTACAGATATAAACGCGAGGAGCATCGAGGAGGGACCGGGGAATTCGAACTTTCGAGTCCCATTTGCGCCCTTATCGCTCTAAACTCCCTTTACGTGTGCATCACACACATATACATACATAATACGTATACAGTACATTCATATGTATATATATATACGTTCACGCGTATATACATGTTTATTTGAAAAAAAATGTGTGTACGTTCATCAACGTACACAGAGGCGCGATCGCTCGCCGCTCTCTTTCTTACATTTCTCTCCTTGCATTCTCAATCTCCCTCGCCCTCGTTCTTTCCTCATTCTTTTTTCTCTCTTCTCCCCGGTCTTTCGTTTCTTTTTTTCTTTCTCTTTATTCCCGTCCGCCGTCTCTCTCGCGCCAAGATTCTCGGATGCCTCGCGACTCCTCTCTTTTTCGTGCCGGCTCTTCCCTACCGCCGCCCCCGCTCCAGAGACACCATCGACCCGCGCTCGCCTCGATTTTATATCTGTATACAAATTCATACAGACTTTACGTTATATATGTGTATATATATCTATATATGTATACATATATATACGTATATGTATATATATAGATATGAGGAAAAGAGGAGTATATGTATGTGCACGAAGCTCCGGGGACTCGGTTGAGTTCACTATTTGACTCTTTCTACTCTCTCATTCGTCCTTCCGTCTCGTCGTCTCACCGAGAGCTTCTTGCTTCATCTCTCGTGTCTCGTCTCCGGGCTCCTTGTTCCACCGAGCTTATACACATAACCTCGCACATCCACCTACAGCATCGGGCCAGCATCTCTCGCCGGTTGCGTCTCGCCTCGGCGTCGCCTGACTCCAACTCATTCTCTATCTTTTTTTCTCTCCTCCTCCTCCTCCTCTCATCCCTATCCTCTTCCCGTCCTCTCCCCGCGCACACAGACACATCCCGTACTTCCATTATAAACTATTCCAAAAATGCGTTACTGTTGTTATTATCACTTAGCTCCGGAGAATATGCTCGATGCAAAGATGGCGACAATGAGCAACTTTGTTCGAGCTCGCGATTCGCCGATCGGAGATACTCTTTTCGCTGCTTCTTTTTTTTTCATTTCTTTTTTTTTATCCCTCGCTTTTCGACGTCGTTTTGCTCTTTTTCGTTTTTCACTTTCTGGAATATTGCGTCGCTGAATTCGCATCCTCTGCTCATCCGCGAGCAATTAGATCAGGGAAATTTTGTGCTTTTTATTTGAAGAAAATTCGTTTATCGCGTTCTCATGATTTCGTGCATCTTCATTTTGCATGCAGAAATTGCGAGGACTCGCGATCTTATATATACTTTTGAACGGGGACAGAATGGTTGATTGAAATATTAATAGACGCTCCATCGGGCTCGTCTTGTGCGAAGGCATAATCGAGAAGTCGCGATCGATGATTGTACAGTATTTACGCGGAGACCGATATCCGGTCGAAATCTAGGAATAAAAGTTGAAATGGGGACGAGGAAATTTTTTTTTTTTTTTTTTTTTCGTCGCATACCGCGACTCCTGACCTTTCGGTATCATTTTCCATCTTTCATATTTAATTATAGAAAATATGAAAAATCTTGTATGGAATAAATTAAGAATCACAACGGTGTGACATTTCATTCATATTTCCCGTTCTCATTCCTTATCGCTAGACTCGAATAACTTCAACAAGCGAAAAAAAACTCTTTTCACTTTTTTTTATTCCTACAAATTTCATTTTTAATCATGCATTAAAACATTTTGTGTAAAAATATCAGGAACGTCATGCAGATGTCATTTTTTATCGAATTCTTCGTCTCTTAAGTTCTTTAAACTCGAAAAGAATTCGCCCGTATCAAGAATCTCACGCAGCACCTTTATTCGTATTCAAAGGATTCGGATGCTGGATGGAAAATTTCGTCCGATGTACGCAGATCGGTAATTTCCAACTGTTGATGCGCGATGAGATCTTTCACGTACACGCGGATGACTTTTGCCGAGGAGAGAAAGAAAGGAAGACAGAAGGAGAAAGAGAGAGAGAGAGACTTCCAGGAAGTAGGTGGTTCGTTGGTCTCGTAGAGGGCCCTCTCACCACGGGATCATCGGCCCTTGGCAGCATTTACTTGCCATCTCCGTATATTTCCCTCTCTCTCCCTCTCTCCTTCCTCCTCTGCTTTCCTCGCTCAATCCTTTGCTCTCTCTCTCCCCTCTCGCCGCTCGCCGTTCCGTTCTCGGGCTATTTCAGTTATTCTGCAGTGTGCAGCTATTTTAAATATACGATATATTGTGACGAGAGGCGCGAGAATAAACCGTCCATGTGTTGCGACAAGGGGGAAAAAGAAAAGGGAAAGACGCTTTTTTTGAGACTAACGGGGGAGAAAAAATGGAATGAAGCCGAGGAGAAAAGAAGAGAGAGAGAGAGAGGAGGATGGAGATATTTATAGACATAACTTTCGTAAAACGTTTCTAAAGCCGCGATACACATGACGAGAACTTCGCCGACTGGAAGTTTCCGTGTTTCCCTTTCTCTCCTACGCCTCCTCCCTCCTTTTTTTCCCATCTGGAGAACACGAGAGACACAAAGAGGACGAAAGTCTCAGGGAAGAGTAGAAGAAAATTACCCAAGTACCGTTTAAGCGTTATTTGTAATTCGGATCGAGGAAATTCGGTCGCGAACAATGGGAACGAAAAAGAAACGAGAGTCGGAGCGATCGAGAGAGACCGGCTGAATTCACGCTTTTCTTTTTGGGGGGAAAAAAACGTCTCTCGTTCGACGTCTTTTTGACAGGTCATTAGCGAATGATGGAAAGCTAATGTGTACCCGGCGTAACGGAGATTTGTAGACGCGACAACGCGAAAATACATGTCCGTTGACAGCGCTTTGAGAAAAGTATCACTCGACAAATGCCTGTGAGTGTGGCAACTCTCTCCCGTCGACTTTTCTTCGGTGGAAAATAATTTTGTGCAACCTCCTGCCAATCAAGTACAAAATCTATCTCTCCCGTTCTTTATTCAAGGTCGAAAAGATAAGATTTATTTCATGAGAGATTTTATGGACTTTAAATTAAAGTGTTGGATTGATGCATTTGTAAAATGGATTTTACTTTTTTTTTTTCTCTAAAAGAGGCAAAGAACATTTCTTCCTGAAATGAAAATCTTCCACAATCAGCGATATATAGCAAAGTCTCATTTTCTTCCGGAAAAAAAGATATTGAAATTTTGACATTTCAATTTTGAAAAGACGTTCGGCGTGGTCGCAGCTGAGAGAAAATCGATTCTGCTATCAGATTCGGAAATAAAGTCTTTCGCAAATTTTTTGCACATCAGACGGTGAATATAATTAAAAATGTGTCAAACGTAATCAGTAACCTGAATGAATAAAAGATTTAATGTTTTTACTTGTTTTTGATTTTCAACACCAATCAAACGGAGATATGAATTTTTGTAACTATCTCTAAAAAATTCGTAGTTTAGGAGGTATTTATTTGATGTTTTGGTCACCAATGAAACAGTGAAAATTCATTATTTTAATTTTACAAATTATTGGCGACCGCTTACTTTCCTAATTTTGTTATTAAGAGAAGTTCAAACTAAAAAAACACGGAAGTATTTACTTCCGTAGTAAGATCGTGAAACAATATGGCTGCAGCGCTCTTCTACTTATTCATATACATGTATAGCTATTGTCAGCCGTTTCATGCAGTTTCCATCGTCCGCTACGCCAACCTCAAAAAAGAAATTCAACTTCTCTTTGTAACTTATTTTCATCGGTAACCGGAGGTTACAACTACATAATTAGACTCTATATATATTCTTTTCGCTTGGATTAGTTTTTTGTCTCTCAAAGTTGGAAATATTTATGTTAAAAAAATCCGAATCATCACTGTGGAAGTGTATCCGCCATAATAGTCTGTGTATAACGATTAAAAAAACACGATTTTCGTGAATTTTTTCTGAATAACTAGACGGCAAAACCCTGAATAATTTTGAGGGTCGACGGATAATATATTTTTGTATAACGGTGCAAATTTTCTAACCTTGAAGTTGGAAAATAATTTTTACGTGAGAAACGCTCGAACGTCCTTAATATTAATACAATGTCACACTTTAAAAAGTTTCATAAAAATTGCCGATGGAGAAATAAGAGTTAGTTATAGCTTGATGTAATCTGCATATGTTAATGCGTGTTTGTCCGGCGAGCCAGAGCGATGATTGTCTTGACTCGCAGCGTTGGCTTCTCTGGAATTTGCGCGCGGAGCGAGCGCCTCGGACGGCCGTCGTTTGTACCTTTCGTCGGGAGCCAAGATAACGAATGTCACGCGCGACGCACGGACGTTTGGTTGCGTTTTTAACGGCAATGAGGATTGCCAACGCTTTTGTGAATTTATAGCTGTATTTGCAGTGATCTGAAGGCTCGAGATTGATTGATTTATCGACGATGCATTCGGGTGATCGGATTTCTCATTATAATAGTTGACGTCTTCGCGCCTGCAGCGTTTTCCTCTTCGTCTCTTGTGTCCGCTGTGAAAGGAATTTCCTATGATTAGAATGAGTATTTCTATACGCGCGGGGCGCCTCGCGAGTCTCCCTTCTTTTTCTTCTTCTCTTTCTTCTGGTTCTTCTTCCTCTTCGAATCTATCCTCTTCCCCTCGTCACTCTCGGCGTTTCCTCCGACACGAACCAACGAACTCTATATCTGTCCCAGACGGGAATAATCCACCAAGTCTGGTCTGGTTTCGTTGGCGGATGAAGCGAGAAAGAAAAAAGAAATTCGGAGAAAGAGAGAATGCGAACTGGATTGACGTGGTCGATCAAGCCCGAAGTTTATTTATCAAAGAATCGCGAACTGCAAAAAAAAGTCGGAGCAAACGAGAATCTTTCCTTCCAGTATCCACAGCAGAAACGTTCTATGAACCGGCGTCATTGTGGACGATTTTTGTACTATTTAGTACATAACGCCTCCACGGTGGCGCCAGCGTCGCCGAAACATTGCGCCGAGTACTAAGGAGTGAAAAAGCACGGAAAAGACGATTTATTTTCTCGTCTCGAGAATTATTATCGTTTCGTGGGACGGCGCTAAGATGGAAGAGACCCCGTGGAAGATTTGTGTCGAGTGCTATGGGGATTATAACACCGCAGTAGCAACAGTGAGGCTTTTGCGTGTGTACGGTCGCGTTGGTGTAAAAGCAGTGATAGAAACGAGAGGGTCAAAGCGCTGTACGAGGATTATTATTGGCAACGTTGCGTACATTCTTCCTCGATACTCGACTATATAATGAGAGTATGTATTTACTATATACGGTTTTGTACATACATTTTAGCGTACGCGCGCACACACTGCTCGTAGATATTCGCGCGCGTTACACGTGAGATACATGCTATGCCTATACGCACGACGTACGTAATCGCGCACTCGCTGATGAAACGGCCCGTCCGACCTCTCTCGCCTTCATGAACTTCCGCAGATACGCCCTTTCCCTTGTCGCCACTCCGTTTATATCGGGAAAAGAAGCGGATACGTAGCTATACATAACAGTTGATGCTACACGTGTACCGGACGACTCAAAATTCGCAATTATATTTTTCGCATGTTCATTTACTCCCAATTTTTTTTTTAAATTGCCCAATATATAAATAAATTTCAATTGTAAATATGATCTTGAATGAATTACAATTATGATTTTCAAGAAATAATGATCATTGTTGTGAAATTAGCACAACTGTGAACGTTTCGAAATTGCTTTTATAAAGCAGGAAATATCGTAGATATCTTTCCATTTAGATCATTGAAATTTGGTATTTGATATAAATTTTAGGATTTAGTTTTGGATATTTGACTTGATATGTGAATTTTTTAATTCGAAGAATTTTAAGTTTGTTTTTTTTCTCCCCCTTTGCTGAATTTATTTTATTATTAATATTTTTTGTAAATTTAAAAAAATACGAAATATAAAGTATACACTAAGTTGATATTCTTATTACTCAAAAATGACAGTAGTTTGCGTAATCAACCGCCGCGCATACTTGCCTCACATGACTCTACTTTGAAAATTGATGACAATGTAAGAATGGTATATTGGAATTTAAAAATAAGGGCCGCCGTAAAGTAACTGCGGTAATTTGGTCTATACACTATAATTCAATAGTTGTCTGAAAGTTGATATTATAGAAGTGTAAAAATGTAAAGAATTTTAGAACTTTTTTTTATGTACGATATAAATTCTGTATAGTAATGTCAAGAATAAACTATATGTATAGTCAACATGCTTTTTCAAAAAACAAAAGTAGTCATTTTAAAATTCCATATATTTTTAGTTTTTAAATTTATTTTGAGGTGGTGGAGGGTCAATTTTACAAGAAAATTTTATATTATTCTGTCAATTGAATTTTTTTTCTCTTTTCACAATTTCAACATTTATTGTGAGTTGTACATTGAATATGCAAAAACTGAAAACCCGTATATACTCTTTATTTATTTCCATTATTATATTCACAATGAGTATAAAAATGTTAACTATAATTTGTTGAACAAGCGTGCGAATTTTCTATTAAAATCTCTAGTAAATTTTTTATCTAGAAGGCTCCGAATTTTCCGTATATCTATCATCGCTCTCTATAGTAATTTTATTTCATTTCAAATTCTTGTAGACAGTCTTATTGTAAACCCTGTCA
Source organism: Cremastinae sp. B BG-2022a (assembly GCA_030522605.1). NCBI lineage: Eukaryota > Metazoa > Arthropoda > Insecta > Hymenoptera > Ichneumonidae > Cremastinae sp. B BG-2022a. The sequence goes on along the minus strand of JAPYYX010000420.1, from coordinate 58,264 downwards.
ATAATGTCGTATTTACAAAGCTTTATATTTGGATACTAGAAATTATTTACTCCCATAAAAATGACAATTGAAGTGTACCGAGCACAAGTGATTGTGAATGATCCTGTACAGATATATACATATTAGAACTACAGCTCTTTCGCTCCTTTTCCCGATTGGTCTGAGAGTTCACCCCTACCTGAACGCTTACCACGTCGACACCATATTTCTCCCCTAACCTCTCTTTCTTTCTCCCTTACCCCAAGTTTCCTTTGCCACGGTATAGAGCGTCTATCTATCCATTTCTCTCTCTCTCTCTCTCTATCTCCTCTCCAACGCTGTCCTTTTTTTCTCATTTCATTTCCACCCCCGTGCTGGTTACTTGCCTTGCTTCCACAATTCTAAGCCCTTTCTCTCTCGTTCTCTCTCTTTATCTTTCTCCTTCTAGCCCCTTCAACCTGAAAACCTCCCGCCCAGTCGCTCCCCCACTACCAACCCGCAAAAGTTGGTATATTTTCCCCGAGAGAGGCTTCCGTCTCGTCTCAACTCTCCCTTTTCTTCGCTCCTTTTCCTCTCCAACGTTCTTCTCATCCCTCCGGAATTTTCCCGCTTTTTTCTCCCTTTCCCTCTCTCTCTCTCTTTTTCTCTCCTCGATCCTTTCTTCGTCTCTTATATAAAGCTACATTCTACTACTATTATCTACGCGCGTATACTCGCCCTGTAGTTGTAGATCTTCCACGCTTACTTCCAAGATCGAGCAACCCCCATTCTTGCTTCTTCTCTCCCTCTTTTTTTTCCTTTCTCTCCTCCACACTGCTATCTTTACGTTTTACAATGATCTTGTGCCTTCCTTCTCTCTTTTCTTCTCTTTTTCGCCTTTTTTTCCCTTACCTCTGTGTTCGTAATACTCGTGAAAGATTTATATACGATATCTGTGTGTGTATATACTGTTTTTTTTTCTGAATAGTCTACGTGTGTATGCTTTTCGTGCGGCGAGTTTTCCTCGCTCCTCTTCCCATTCTCAAAGTATTTTCCCTCATGCTGTACACCTCAATTCGATTCTACGGTGGACAACGCCAATGTCGTTGCATTCTTTTCGACGTCTTTATTTTTCGTTTCTCATTCTTTTCTCCTTCAGCGCTTCTTTTCTTCGGCCGAACGGGAAAATTCGTAAACGGAAAATTTGATTTACAGCCACTATTTTAGGCCTCGAGAGTGAATATTTTGAGGATAGAAGCGTCGTTTCGAGGAGAGCCCGAAAAATAATGAGAGTCGCTTTAACTACGAAATAATACCTCGTGTATCGTTATCTATTTTCTTTTTTTTTTCGAAAAGTTCGTGCCCGTCATGAGTTTTATCATTGAATTTTGTATATGTGTATGTATAATGTATACATATATATATCGATCGAGCTTTACTACAAGGAAATCCTTGTATTGTATACTCGCTCATTTTTTCCCTCTTGATAACAAGAATCTTTATCAGTTACTTTTCGTAACACACGCGGTGGCTATCGATACGCGAACGGAATTAGCCTGGATTAGGTGTATCGTAAACGAGTCGTGAATTCACTCGACGAATATTTTCGTTTTCAAACTCACTCAAAAATATAATTGATTTCGACTGTAATCAAAATTACAGTGGTTATTTTGTACTGATAATCATACTGAAGTATTTGCAAGATCTAGATGAATATTTTATACTTTTATTTGTTTGGCGGCTGTTTTAGAATGATTGTAAGACGTGTTTATGTTTTAACAAAGAAATTTATTCAAAAACAAAATATCGACACGGACTCTGTTTCGCTCGGCCGAATCTTCTCGCCACGTTCAAGTCTCAAAACTTAATGCCTGATTTCCCCGCGACCCGTCGATTATATACGTTTTTCGAATTATTCTGAGAAAATAAATAATTTGGATATTCGCGTAAAAAAAATTTTTGAAAAAGGATATTTTTAAATATTACGAATTATTTTTATTGTGTAATTCTACTAGTTCATTCATGTTGTAATTATTAATTTTGTTCTTAATCAACTATTGTCGTTTAAATTGATTTTTCTCATTTTTAATTACATGCTCGCTAATTTCTGAACGCGCGTAGGCTCGAAAATAAAAAATGTGCAATCAATAAATCGTTTTTCTAAGAATCGCTCAATAGCCATCGGATTTTTTTTCTTCTTTTTTGTGAATATTTTTTTCTCGGTGCCACCACATGATTTTTGTTGTACATTAGGAGGCCTATATCATTCGTTGGTGTTATCTTTATTGCACTAGGCCACAATGGCATTGCGATCCAAGTCATTCTTGGCTGTCGCGTTATACATATCTGCACTTACGTATCTCGTGTATACTATATACCTGCTGCGCAAATCGTCGGTCACGTGATCGCTCACACTCTCCCTCCCTCTGTCTCAGCTCCCGAGATTAGCATTATGAACAGCGTGCGATAAAAATTGTTGCAAATAGTGTTTGCGACGAGGTTTATACGTATCCAACAGGTTATAAGACGTCTTATCACCGACTCGCTTTCTGCCCCAATATCAGCATACGCGCGTGCGATCATCGAAAAATCGAGGAAAATTTTTTTTTTTTTGTTCACATTAAATTATTCATCGTCGGAGTGCAGGAAATTTATCATCTTTCCAATTGATGGCTGAAACCTTTTCTCAGATTTTTTTTTTCACATTGATTTTGAATTCAATATTGTTTGATTTTTTGAAAAATATGCGAAAAGAGGTTGCAGATTTTATTACCGTTGGTCGGTAGTTTGTATTTTCTCGCACAAGTTTTGAAAGCCGGGGAATGCGGCGTGCCCCCTGTTTTCACAATATTTGGCGTGTTTCGCCAGGTAGGAAGATACAACAAAAAGCGTCGTATTTTCGCGAGCGGAAAATTTTGTCCGAGCCTGTTTCTGGAAAAGCGAAGAGGAAAAAGAAGTGGAAGGAAAAGGAAAATAAAAAGAAAAAGCAGAAAATAGAGGCTGGAAAGTAGTCTCGTGAGAGTGTCTCTCTTTTCATGCTTTTTTCTTCGTTCTCTGACCGTAGGAAGATGAGACCTGAGCTCAGGTATAAGAGAAAAAGGGCTACGCCCGTTGCTCCCTTGTGTTTTCCCCTCAAGTTTTTACGGAAGGAAAAAATCCACCGGACTCTCCGCAAATTCGTACTCTCGCAATTTACCTTTTTGCCTGGGAAAATGAATCTCTTTCCCGGTTTGAAGAACCGTTGAAATCTTTCATTCGGAGCGATGAAAAAAATTCTCGAATGCAGCGCTTATATCTGTATAGAGTTTTAGGAAAATTGTTGCCACGTTTAGTCGACTGTTGACACAACGTTCGCCTCCGAGATTAGTACCAAGTGAGTTGCGCAATTGAGCGGAAATCGCTGAGAAATCGTACTAATATGCGATTCTAATTATAGTTATACTATGGATAGGAATATGACGTAGAAAGAGATATGGCGAGGTTGGCTTAACTCCGCGTTGAGCTAATTAACATTGAAAAAAGAAAGAAGAAAATGCGCTTTAGTGTGCGCATGCACCGATGTATTTATATGCGGACATATATTTATTCTCGTTACCGAGCCACGTACTCGTACGACTTTTCATCGAGGAAATTCATTTCTGACGAAAATATGTTTTCATCGTTACGTGCGTGTATTTCCATCGAGAGCAAGAAAGACAGGAGCCCAGGCGCCCGGCTTCTCTTTTCTTTATCCAATGGAACCATACCAACTATACGAATGGGAATAATTCTCGGGAAAGATAGTCACTCCGATTGAAACACTGCTTTCTCGGAAATATCGTGCCATGAAAAATTATTGTTATTATTTATGAGCGAGATTCACTACCGATTTCGAGCTTTCTCATATTATTTATATTAATTTTGTTCTCAGAGATGTGCACTTATGTGTACTTTCGAGGATGTTTTCATCAGCAAATAGAGAATAAAAAAATCTTAATTTTTTCTAGTATTAGGAATTGTCATGGTCGTCATTTCGCATTTAATAATATTAAAATTTTATTTTATTTTTTCTTATGACTAAATGTAACTTTCATCATCTCGTCAGTGGTGCCAATTTATATAACCTGAATTCTTTGTAGTATCTCATTCATCTTGTTTATATTATACACCATCGTCATTCATTGTTAATAACTATTTCAATAGGTCTTAACAGCCCTACTTATAGAGCACCCCCCTCCCCAATATACCCAACACAACTCGCCCCAAACCCAACGGAATCTCGAAACCCATACCCGTCCAGATTTTTCTTTTAATGTAGGTTTATGATAGTGGGGGGGGGGCGAAGCCCCCAAGCTGGGACTTCGCCCCTGGACCCCATCGAGAGCTTCACGCCTACACAACACCATGGTATTTTATGTACTTTATCAAAGGTATTACTTACCTTCGAAAATAAATCCCATTTTTTATAATTTCTATTAGTTTTTTGTTTATAAGAAAATCAATCAAGAAACCTTCTTCCCCTCGATAATATAATTGTTTATGATACAATATGACGATTTGTTAAGAAAAAAAATTTTTTTTTAGTATTTTTCTGAAAAGTGGTCTTTCTAAATAATTACCTTCCTTCATTGAATCTATATATGTGGCGGTTCAAAAATAAACAATTTTCACGACGAAAAATAAGGATCCAAAATTAATTCTAGAGATTTGTCATATTTTTTCCTTAAAAATTGTTAAGTTAGTGAAAAAATGCCGTTGGATTTTTCAATGTAATTAAAAAATTATAGGAGATATGATTTTTTCAACATCATCGTTGAAAATGCTTGCACGTCTCTATATTTTGCATAAAATAGTTATTTCATTTTCTTTTTTTTTGGTTAGAGGAAATTATTTACAACAAGTTGAGGGTTCAGAGAATGTCCAAGATTTTTTTCAAATGACTTCAAAGGCTTAAGCATTGTAAAATAAGCGTCGGACACGAATGGCACATCGTTAGCTTCAACGGCTGCTCAAAACAACGTTAGCCGACGAGGGTTAATTCATTAAAATTAATAACATGATAACGTTAGTTATTAATACATAATTGTTGCAACACGTCACTAGTGTTGCCACTAGAGCAAAGAATGGACAAGCACATTGATTGGTTCACGCAGGTTGTGGGTTAAAAAGTTGTTTTCCAGAGACTTAGAAGTTCCTCATTTCTTGTCTCAAATTATATTTTCAATTTTAAGATATGAATATATAATAAAATTCATAATATATTTCGAGTCAATTGCAGAGAGAATAATTTCGCGAGTAAAATGAGCTATCGCGCGTCTGGATCGGACGAATGTATTGAAAATCAGTTTCTCGGCGGCCATTTCGTGCACCACCGCGGCCATTTCGCGACGTTGCGCTTTTCTCGGGTTGTCAAAGTGTGCAATCGTCCTGAACGGTGTAATAAGCGTGATTGTCAAATACGCAGGGCCGATTCTCTCTCCAGCGTCTCCTCGTTCGATCGTGAGGTCACGGGCGGAATATGCGCACGCGCGAGATCCTCCGTCTCGTTCTAAAATGCGTGACGCACACGTAACGAGGACTCGAGGACACGCGCATGTCAACTCTCAATATATATCTCGCTCTTCCTCTCCTTCTCGTTTCCTCTCACGAATCTCTACTCTCTGGAAGATGAGGAACGGAGAAGAAGCGAGATTGTACATACAAATCCGCCGGAGTGTCTGTCCGCTCGCTCTGTGCGTGTCAACGCGCGCGCACACTTACACCCACCAGCGACGTTCACGGAAATTTACCTTATTTATAATTAATTCCTCGACCTTTTCTCCTTTATCGTTGTAACTGTCCGGTCAACCGGGAGAATCCGTAGCGATCGCGACACCTAACCAAATATTTAAGGATTATCCTACAAGAAAAAAAGAAATTCACGTAGTCAGCAAAATAATCCCGGAGTAGTACTTTTAGGACTAATTTTAATTTCAGCAAACACATTTTTTAAAAAAATTCCGTTTCTCGATATTGTGAAAACAAAATTCAAATATTTGAAGACTGAAGAAAGATAAGTTCGAGGTTAGAAAAATAATGAATTCGTGGTAAATGTTTTAAAAGACTGATTGTTATTTTTAGATTACAACTTTAAAAAAGTAGTATTTACGCATAGTATATGTGATGTTTGTTTCCGTAGAAATGAGTTAGGGCATTGCCATTTGAAACAATGTTCATCAAAATACGCCGCACAAAAATAATAATTTCAAGGACAGTTAATAAAAAGAGTACTTTTTCGGAGTCGTAAATTTTCAAGATTCTAACCAAATATTTGATACTTACAGAAACAAAATCCGTCAAAACAGGAAAATGAGTCTGTTTGGAATAGTAATTTTTATTCACATAGATTTATCCCTGTAGTAAAAATTTGGTTAATATCGTGAAATGTATTCGTTGCAAAATGTGAGATTTCGTAATTAGGAGCGGTTCAATTGACCGCTTTTTTGCTCGATTCGTAAAGCGTCGAGGAGGCGGATGGGAGCGCGTGCGCGATCTCGCGGTGGGAGACAGAAAGTGCCAGAGTGGCACGTGCGTTGTTGTCCCGGCTATTTTCTCGTTTATTTACCAACGAGAAGCGCGCTGGGAAGAGAGAAGCGCGGGCGCGCGAGCGAGCGAGAAAGAGAAAAACGGATATGGAAAGAAAAGAGAAAGAGAGATAAAATGAGAGAGAGAGAGAGAAGGAGAAAGAGAATGTATAGTTAATACGAAGTGGCCTGTTTCGACGCTCTCAATCCGCACCTGGACCGGCCTCCAGGGCGTCCAGGCCAGATCGTGCACGACGCCCGGAACGCGCAATAATGCACAACACACTCCCTGAGCGACGTATGTGCGCGTATTCACGCGAACAGAACTGACAAAGCTGTGAAGCGGATCGAGACAGAGGAACGCCGAACGACCTACAAGAGTTCACGTGCACTCTCGTCCGACTCCGCAGATGCCGGCGAAGAGAAGAAAAGAAGAAAGGAAAAAAAGAAAATGCTCTTGAAATTTTTGCCGCGTATCGGGGAGGCAAGACCGCGCAGGATCGATCCTTTTGCACCAACCGTCGATAAAACGCGACCGATGGACGCGAATTTTAAATTTCAAAATTACATTTCCAATCTCAACGAACATATTTTACGGAGAACCAGTATTGAGCGTGTGCGTAACGTTTTTTAAACACGCATGTCAATGACTGGATTATCGGATTTTGTCACGTCGGAAATTTTATTTACGAGGAAAAAAATGAACATCGAGCGTAGAATACTGACTCTCGTTGAAAGTTGCGCGAGGTGGCCATCTCTCGTTTCTAAAAGATCTCTCAGGGCTGTATATTCTGTTGCATCATCTTCTACCTCAAAGAGGTACGATTATGATAATAATAACGGGTATTTTTTTTTCTTTTGGCGGATGGAACGGTATACTGTTATTCTCAGAAGTATATTTGCCGCTGAACAAATCCTCGTTGAGTCCAAGAACCACACAACTGAAACACTCTTTCCACATTTTTTTACTCAAAAAATGTTTGTACAAAAGTTCAAAAAAAAGATTCAAAATTCAATGTCATTCGACGCGAGTTGAAAAAACGAAAAAAAAAAACGAAACGTACGATATGAAATGCAGTAACAACTCGTAATTAAATAAAATCGAATATTTAAATAATTTGTGTAAAAGTTTGTATAAAAAAACCGGCGATGATAATCATTTTTATTCAAATATTCGAGTTGGAAAGTTCCAGCGACTTACAAATCCGATAAGTGCTTTATTAGGAGTGTGTTTTGGTACAGCATTGCATTCTCAGCATGTTCGGGCTCGTGTGTACGTGTTGTACGTACGATTACATTTGCGAGTGTGCAAACTTGCCTGTACTACCACTTTGAGAGCCGATCGACGTTACACGTCGCCGTCGATCGCAACGTCGCAAAGATCGCGCTACGCAGTAGCGAAGACGTTGGAGAGAGCGAGAGGGAGAAAGATGGAGTGAGAGAGACAGCCTGGTGGCAATGGTTCGTGATGGCAACCGAGCCATCGAGGCACAAAGAGAGAAAAAATGAAGGAGAGAAAAAGAATAGAGAGAAGCAAGGATCGTGAGAGACGAAAAGAAGGGAGGGAGAGAGTAAGGGTATCGACTCTCGAATCGGTAACGTGTCAACTCTCTTGTACCTCCCGAGTCTCGGGAAACTTCTAGTCGAGTCCCGGGGTGTCTCGTGAGAACGTTTCTATCCCTTTTATCTGGGAAAAAAAATTCCCAACGCATTTTTTTTACGAAATTTCCATCCTGGAATATTATTTTCCCTCTGATATATATTTTTTAAAAATATTTATTTGAAAAGCTCGGAACGATCGCTACGCTTTTTCACCAGAGTTGGCCATGAGACTTGACACGTTAGACATTTACCGATTTGAGACCATTCCGAGAGAAAGAGCGAGAGGAAAGGGAGAGAGAGAGAGGGGAAGAGTGAAAAAAGAGAGGAAAAAGAGGACGGAGAACGGAAGAATACAAAAGGAAGAGGACGCTATCGAGGCGGGAGAGAGAAGGAGGAAACGAGACCGAGGAGACGTATAATATACACACAAACTTCTCGGGATTCTATATCGAAAGAAGAGAGATTGGAGAGGAGTCGGAGCGGCTACGGCCTCGTAAGCATCGGCAGCGAGAGGAAGGGAGAGGTAGTCGGGGGCGCGAGAGCGAGGGAGACGAAGCGATACCTTTCCTTCTGTCGCTCGTCTGCCGGACTCGGAGGCTCCACCCACACGCCAGCAGCGTTTACATACTTACACACGTTTACGAAGGTAGGTATTTGTCGTCGGGTCGTCGTAGCGTTGTCGTCGCGGCGGCAGCAGCATAGTCGGGAGCGTTCTGCGTTGCCCACAGGGCGCACACAATCGGCCGTCATTGTGCCGGCGAGTGTGGTAGTAGTCGCCTTCGAAAGTCGAGACCACGCACAATCTGGCAACAGTGGCTCTGCTATAACCGATATTGTGACCGTGGATTGAATGGAGGGGAACTAGCTCAGGTCAAAGCTCCCCTCCACAACCAACTACGAGAGAAAGAGTGAGAAACTCAACAACCCCTCGGGTCTCGTCCTCGTCGACCCCGCTTCAACTCTTTCTCTCCCTCCCTCTCTCTCTCGCTCCCTCTCTTTCTCTCTCTTTCGCATGCTCTACAGTCTACCAGACTTTTCATTTCTCTCGCACCATCTTCCTGCTTTCGGCTCTACCTCTTTCTGCCACCCTCCTTCGTCGCTGCTCTCTGTCTCCCTCTCGTCTCTTTCGTCGCTTTCCTTCACCTCTCTCGCTCCTCGTTGTTTTTCTCAGCACGCGTTCATACGCATCTCCGTCTCGCTTTTTCTCACGACGTGCCTCTCCGTTCTTTCTCGGTCCCGCTCGCGCTCGGTCTCACTATACCCGATTCATTCTCCTCATTCCTACCCCCACCGTGAATCACGCGCGCATTCTGACAGCCGTCCCCGAGCCAGCCTGCCCCGCTCGGTACACAGACTTCTCCTGAGCGTGTATCGACGTGTACAGATGCGAGCTTCCAGTTGGGTACAGTCTACGCGAGATATAATAGACGCCCCGGATTCGGCACCACTGTGGCCGTGTACTCAACACAAGTACATTTTTTCCCTCCACATGCGTATATGTAGTATACAATACACGTATACATTCGTAGCCCACATCGCCGACAGGACACTCGCCCTTCCACCGCCTGCCACCCTCGTGACTGCTTTGCCACGTGCTATAACTATACCGGTCTCATCTGTCTCGCATCGTTGTACTATGCACGACAATACATTATATGTATACGCCAATCTGGTGTCTCTCTTCGGGCCGTTTCGGCTCCCAGAGTCCGTCTTCGTCGGAACCGTGGATTCGGAGGCCCTCGGATGAACTCGGTCCTCGTCGGGCATCGACGCCAGCTTGCGGTATTCGCCCCCTCGCATGGGCTCTGTGGTTCGTCCGTGAAGGCGCGTGTGCGTGCGAGTGAGGACGGCGCGCGGGGAAGAGAAGCGAGAGAGTTGAAATGTTCCAGTGGTGAGAGAAAGAGAGAGAGAGATGTATAGATAAATAGAGAGAGAAAGAGAAAGAAGCTCGTGCTCCCACCATGTTCACGAAATCACTCTTCGGTGTGGAGAGCAGAGCGTGCGGTGTACACAATCGAGGTACTAGCGCGACGACGAAAGCGTCGACATTTCGACTCACGACGAATCGAGTCGGCGGAACGGACCAGATACCAAGCGGGGGAAGAGAACGTCGGGCTGATGGGAGAGAGAGAGAGAGGGATAGAGAGCGAAAGACTACGAGAAGTGGGGTGAGACAGAATGCGAGCGAGAAGAAAGACAATGCGAAGGAAAAACCGCCCCCACCTGGCACATCGGGGCTCAAACACAACCTCCACGATCTCTTTCTCTCTTTTGTCTCAAACAGGCTATCCCTCCTCTCTATCTCTGTCTCTAAAGACAGCATTACTTTCAGACATTTAGTGCGCGCGAACGCTTCCTCACTCGCCATTTGGGCCTCCCCGCGCGCAGCGCCGATTCATCGACGCCGTCGCCACCTACCGGATTAGTACACTCGAGACTCGCGGCTCGCCACTTTTCGTCGCACACCATTATAAATTATTTCCACAGAGATGTACGAACCTGCCACTGCAATCATTCATCCCGACTTGCTTCTTCACGTTTTTCACTTTTATTCTTTTACACTTTATCGCAAACTAGCGTGAAATGACAACTAGCGCGTCGCCAGGAAAGAGGCGTGAAACGATGACACGTTGACACCGGGAATTAGACTCGAAATCTCATTCATATAAAAGATAAATTATCCACGTTTACACGGACGTAAATCGTTTCTATTTTTCAATGAGATACTTTTCCCTTCGTATGCCGATGCATGATTTCATTTTCAATTTACAATTCAATTGAATATTTACTTCAGACTCCATATTTATTTTTATTTCAATCATTTTCGCACAATGAGTTCTATTTTATGCTCAAAATGGAACAAATTGCAGGTATTCAAAGGACACGGGCCCTCGATCACGTTTTATTTTCCCACGCGAAATTTCACGCTGGTTCCGTCATAGGATCTGAACGGGATTGACACGTTTGAACCCTTTGCATATTTTATTTAAAGGAGGTAGGAGGTCTTGCAATACGAAATGCTCAAGGTTGTTCAGCCGAGCAAGGATCCTCGACAAATTTCACAATCGAGCATCTCACCCGTTCTCGGTTCGAGAGCATTGCCAAATATCGACTACGGCCCCAGAATTTTCACGAATGTTCGAAATTGAAGGCGATTAATCTTCATAACAATTCCACCGTTAATTCATGACCTAAAAAAGGGGAAATAATCCATGTTTTCGAATCAGAGAGAAATTTGTAATGGAATGAAAATTTTCACGCTGGTCAGCGGCAGGCTTCGTTCGTAGACTAGTAACGTGTCGAAACTTCCCTGCGTTTTTCGCGCTGGTAGGCCTATTCCCTCTGGTATGATTCAGCGAAAAAGGGCGTAAGTAGTACCACTTTTAACCTCAATGTTTCGTGACTTGCGCCTTTTTACCCGGAACATAACTCGATAAACATACTTGACGAAATAACGAATGTCGGATGTCAAATTGAATCAATTGTTTTGTTAATGTTTGATAATATGTTTGACAAATGGAGGATTAAGAAAGAACGCCGTGGCTAATCCACAGCGGGGCGCGTGTCAAAATTCGATAGTCACACCTTCATCTAATCCCGGAAAACAATAGAAATATTTAAAGTCTCTCGTATATATCAAGAAAATCTGTACATCTGTATTTCGGGTTCGTATAAGTGAATAAATACTCGACATCTTGCGACTGTGTCGTACAGTACTTTCGACAAACTTCGTCATCCGCCTCTATCTCTCTTTCTTTCTCCTTCTCGCTCACTCTGATTCTTTTCTTTTCTTCTTTCCTTTCTTCGTCTCTCTCATTTGATCTCCTCTCCTCGGGCTTAAGCCAAGCGCACAGCGTTTTCACGCTGCAAAATGTGACGAACCAGAGCGAATGCGCGCTCCCGCTACTCTACCGGATATAAATAAAGTTTCTCAACGGCGTTCGAGAGCGAGTGGGAGAGAGAGGGGAAAAGCCGTCGAGCGAGAAAGCAGGAGTGGGTGAAGTCGAGTAAGAGCGAGGAAGAACGAGAGTTACCGACTACGGGTGGGAGAGAGAGAGCCGCTAGAGGTCGCAGAGAGCGAGCGAGAACGCGCACCGCGTCGTCCGATCGTGGGACGGAGCGCCGCTCGAGGGGAAGGGGGAAATACCGCCGCCGCTTCTGCTGCTGCCTCTTGCCGCCACCGCCGCCGTCACCGCGCTGGTGTTCCGCTGCTGTCGCTTTGACTGCCGCTAGTGGAACATCGTTGCGTTATACGCGCGGCCACCGAGAGACGCGCGCGTGCCCTCGTGAGCACAACACACAGGAGTCTCGGAGCCGAGAATCGTGCCGACACACGAGCGAGCGACGACTCTCGTAAACACGTTTTGACGTTTCTTTTACCCTCGATCGCTTTTTTTCTTCATCATTCGTTTTCTCGCTGACGACTCGTCAACTCGATTCTGCGATTTCGCCGTACGATATCGCCTTTTTTTCATCGTTCGTTTCATGTGCTAAACGGATGAGGACAAAATCCTGTTGACCGTGAATTGTTTGCTCGTAACAGAGGATACGTCTGCGAGAATTCGTTCTTCGTCCGCGAAAAGATTTTTTCACTCGTCAAACGAGCCTTCGATTGACTTGTATTTTAATAATAAATGACAGAAGGATTGATCGTGAGAGAGTGCGTGCCTGCTCTACTGAATTTTTCACGTATCTGTTGTCGCATGTTTTCATGCCCCAAGTGAACAAATTCGATCCTAAGGATTTTGCTGTTTACTTTTTTCCTCTCATCGATACACGAATTTATTTACCAAGGTGACAAATTGCGAGGATGCTTTTGGTGTTGTGTGATTCGTGACGTGAATTGAAAATAAGAATAACAAAAACGTAACCAAAGTTTCATTTTTCGAGACCGACACGTCCAATCGTAGTCGGTTTGCGAATTTGCATTTTTTTTTTCTTGTTACGTCGCTCTTCCTTGTCTTGTTTTGGTGAAGTGTAATAAGTGCGTTCTCGAAACTACACTTGTAACATTGGATTACTAGACATCGAAATTCTCGACGCGTTTTCCGCCTGAGTGAGGAAACGAGAAAAAATATCGCGCGACACAAGACGCTGAGGATTATTATGATCGAACCGGACGAGTGAGACGTGAGTGAACTGTCATTTTATTATTCTCTTCCTTTATACTTACCATCTCGTTCGCGTTTCTCCTATTTACTGCATCGTCCGATCACATTTTTTTTTCTTTGTTTCAAATTCCGTCATAACAGTTCGTTTTGTTTCTTCAAAGTAACCACCCACAATTTTGTTCTTTTTTTCATTTCTTAATCCAAGTGATTTTATTAGTCATTGAATTTTTTTCTCGTGACGTAAGATTTTCGCATTTCTCAATTCTATTTTCCAATTTCGGGCGTTCATATTTTGTGAGAGTGAATTCTTTGTTTTTTTCGTTCTCAAATTTTGATGAAATTTTTTAAAAGAGATTGAACGATTCGTTCATAATTTTTTTTTCCGATTTTTTCGAAATTACATACGAAATTCATTCTTGATCCTGTCTTCATTCAACTCTTTGAAAGTTTTTTTTTATGATTTATCGCTTTTATTTCTACATGAAAAAATTCAATTTTTTCTCTCATTCTTCAACTTCGATTTAACAGAGAAACGGATATATTTCATAATAGCGTTCGAAGAGAATTCAACGAGCGCGAGAACGGAGACGAGTCAGACGGTCGCTCGTTTCTCGGCCGTCTACCATAATGTGTCTCTTGTTTACTCGTGTGTACATACGCGCGTCGTTGTGTGCGTGCGGACTTCCTATCGTCCGTACGGTTCACACGCAGAGAAACTTATTCCTACAATACTATACGCCAGCTGACATTCTGTTGTCTAAACGCTCTCCGATCGTAACTTTACCGAACTTGGGCAACTATCGCATACCAACCACACGATGAGAAGAAAGTTTGCCACTAACCGGCTCTCCCGCGATTTCCATTCTCTCCGTTTCTCTCGATAATCCCAGACTCGTTATTTTACGCTCGCTCCGTATCGACTCTCACGTACACTCACACCAACGCCTTTTCTTTTCTTTTTTTTTACACCCGTCATTTTTTTCATTCTTTCCATTCAAAACATTCCGTTCTCAATTTATTCAGAAAACGTTTCGAAATTTCATTCCCATCTCTCATTGCAATCTGTCGAATTATTGCGAATTAAGTTTTTCGAGATTTCCATCTAGAATTTTAATAATTGAAATGTTTTTCTGGCGAAGCGGATATAAACTCTCTCGTGCACTCGAAAGTTCAACATACCGGATTCATTTTTTCATCCTCGAATAATAAATTTTTTTGCGCGAAAAAGTTTGTAAAATTTTTAATACTTGTAAATATCAAAATTTCAAAAAATCTGAGGAATATTTCAACAGTGCATTCAACATTGAAATTTCCAAAAGAACGTTTTCTTAAATATAAAGAAAATAAAAAATTCCAATTTTGAAATTTACTATTTCACGTTGATGTTCATTCTCACATTTTAAAAATTTGTCCTCCCTGGAGCGTGAAATAAATTCTCGAAGGTATTTTACGATTCTAGAAAATAGGAGGAGTAAAATGGTAAATAATTTGCGAATTATGGGCCCGTTGTGACAATTGGGCCTGTATGATCGGTAGAGGCGTTGAAATAAAGTTTAAACGGGAGTGAAGAATTTTCGAGTATTTGTCGAAGGCGAGAGCCGCTCGCACGAGAGTTCAGGTAAAAGGCGTTTGGAACCCTCGACGTTCGAAAGTAGCGGGTCTCTCTTTTTTTCTCTCTCTCACTCTCTCTCTCTCTCTCTCGTTCTTTTCTCTTGTCCAGGTACACCGTTTAACCGCTGTACACAAAAAGAGGGGAATTCATATATTATATATATCATTCTCTTTCTCGTTCCATCTCCTTGAAAAATACGGAGCGAGAAGCCGAGCTTTCACACAGCGTGTGACTCGGCCTGTCACTACCGTTGACGAGACGCGAATCCTTTTCTCTCGGCCATTTTTCTACTCGGGCTCATCCGTTGCACCATTACTAAACCTCTCTAATTTATTAAACCCTCCAAATATTTTCTCTACCGGAAGAAAATAAAATTTTCGTTAATTTCTCAGTATGAGCTTTTTTCGTCAATTTTCTTTTTCTAAATTGTTGTATTTTGTAAAACAAAATAATTTTAAATCATACGTGATTCTGGAATCCAAATCTTATTATCTAGAAAAAAACTAGCGGTGAATTTTATTTGCACATTCTTGGAGAATTTTGACAAACAATTAAATTTTATTTCCGTATCTCATTGATGATAATAAAAACGTTGAAATTTAATCGGGAATTTTTCAGTTGTTTAGAATTCTTGAAAAGATTCTCGCGATTTGAAGGTGACTGATAAATAATCGAAAAGGAAAACTCGGACGATAAGTTATCGTAAAGAAATTCATTCGCTGGTGAGAAATGAGGAAAAACAAAAATCGAAAATGTTTGAAGAGGGGAAGTGGAAGGAGGATGAGGAGAGAGGAAGACAAATAAGTCGTGGGCTGTACCGAGCAAATCGGACAGAAAGTCACGTTCACCGCGTAATCTTGGAATCCCCACAGTAGGTCAGAGTATACATATGCATGGTTTAGTGCGCAGGCTCGCCATGGTGGCGTTTCGAGCACATTTTCCGTCTATCCGGTGCGTTTTGAAAGCGTAAAAAGAAACGTCGGGAGACAACAAAAAAAAACACACACAGACTTTTCTTTCAGCTTGTATTTTTTCCTCCTCCGTCTCAATATTCCGTTCCATCGCTTTGGACTTTGCGAGAATTAATTAACCGTGAGAAAGTCGAGACAAGGACGTTTCGAGATGCTGCGTGTAAAAAACTTTTTCGCCTGTACGAATAGATATTGAATTTGGAAGGACAGAATCGATACGGGATGTCTCGACTTCTTCGAGCCCCTTTCAATAAAAACAAACAACGTTTTTATTCGCTGTAACGATTATTCTTTTTTTACCTTATTTATAAATTTCACATACCAGGCTCAAAAAAACATCGAAAAAATAAATTTTTTTCGATTTTTATTTTCCGAAACTCTTTCTGAATCGTAATTGTAATTTTTTTCTTCATTCAAGATTTTATTACTTAATTTTTTTTTTTTTGAGATATAAATTAAATTTTAACAGTAACGTAGAAATTAATATTTCATTCGAAAAAGAATTAAGTAATTGAGAATAAAATATAGGAATAATTTTTTAATCAGCTAGAAAATGGAGAGCAAGTGAGAATGAGGTTTCGAAGGTGTACAATTTTCAAGAATAGAATAGCTACCTGTTCTACTATTAATATCACGTACCCATCGCGTGTCTCATTACACTCGAAGCAAGAAGATCGATATTTTGGTTACAACGAACAAAAGTCCATTAAACGAACGCTTTCATCCGTATATAAACACGCACAGTTGGAAAGCAGTCTTTTAGTTTTTGTGTTTCATCAAGAACAAACTCTGAGACGTCAGGTGTGGACGTTTGAGTGTGTCTTGGCGGAGAAAATTCAATGATCCCAGAGTCTCAAGGGTATCAATATCGTTATCGATAATTCGTAATCTCGCACTCGTGCTCGCAGTCTCTTCATCCAATAGAAAACTTAACTGCCACGCGTTCTCTAGACAAAAAAGAAATATCTAGTTAGATTTTTTTTAACAACGCTTCGCAAACACGAATGTGAAATTTTTTTAGAACTCAACGACGCTCTCGAACTCGATCGATCGCGCTTTCGAATAATTTTCGTGAAATATTATTTATACCTTTATTGGAATAATTAATGCGATGTTAAATAATTTTTTGCCAGCTAATTTTTTACTTGTACAAAAGAGAAATTACTCCGAAAAAATTCACGATCAGTTTTCTCGAAGAAAATAATTATTTACTTCCTCCGAGTTGGTTTTCCCTTCGAAATCAGGTCGAGAGTACGATTAATGTAAATTTTAAATGAAAACTTTCCCGTTGTTTCCACTGATTTGTCACTGAGAAAGCGGATCCAGAAAAATAGTGTTACGCTTTTTTTTCACGATTCCCAGCATTTTTGTGACTGGGAATCCTGAAAATTGTATTATCGATACTCATTAATCATCATTAAAGTCACCAGATGTACACTCGTGCGCGCACGTGAACTTATTTCTCGTGTGAACGAATCGATGAGTGTTTTTAATCGTGGAGAAATAGGAGAAGTACCGGTATAACTTCTGAAAATAAAGATCTGTTGAGATAAGACCAATTGTCGTGAAGCAGCGTGAGATAATGACAGTGAAGTCTGGGAATTTTCGAGCTCATGGAAACGAAACATTTTTTTCGGAAATATCTCATTTCCTTCTTTTCGACAATAAAATAATTTCCCGAAAATCCTCTGATTATAAGAATTCTTCATCAACATTATTTAAAAAAAGAGTCACGTAAAATCCTTTCAATAAATTCTTGATAACTGATATCAGTTGAAAATATTTTTCCAAAGATTACAAATTTGGAGAGAAACAAAAATTTCGCAACATTGCAAAAAAAAAACTTGTTGCATTACTCACGTACAATAAAATCTAACTACGATTCTCATAGCAAGTATACGCAATTCCCAGACTGGAATAAATTTTGCGACGAATTTAATTTGAGATTCATGAGTTTTGAATTTTTTTTCACGGAAGAACGGGAAAATTAATTTTAATAAATTTACGTCACAGATGAGCATAAAAGTGCATTGTACTTTCACTCGAATGTTGTTCTCGAAAATGTTTCATCGCGCTTACATCCTGCATCACCTGTACGAAGGCTCTTTTTGCTTTTTATCTCTCTCAACGATAGCCTCGATATCGCGGAGTGACAGTTGTTTCGACGACACAAAAAGGTAATCCGATAACAAGTTATAAATGTGAATGATGACATTTGTATAGCACCAGAGACATCCTCGGGTTCCGATATAATAACACAGTGGAAAGAGAACCGCCACCCGGTACGTGAATGAGGATGTTACCATAGCTGAGTTCATCATCTATTAATTACGCACGTACACGTATTGCTCCGTCAATACTCATAAATCTATGAATAAATGTATGAATTATTGTTCAAGGACGAATCGATCCCGCGAGCGTATAGAAAGGAAGAGGAAAAGAGAGAGAGAGAGAGAGAAGTAAAAATGAAAACGGACACTATCGAGCTCGGAAATAAATTCTACAAATATCGTTCAATCTTATCGCGAAATTATCGTTATCGTTTCTCTCTCTCTCTCTCTCTCTTTTTGTTCTCGGCCGAAGAAACGGATTTGTATCCGCATTGAAAGAGAATTTATCTGTCACGTAATTTAACTGAGGAAATAAAAAGAGTATCTTTATCGAGTCGCAACTGTGTTTATGAAAATTAAATTCTTTTTCGTTTTGTTTATGCTTCTTTTTCTTCCCGGTAAACTCTTTCGCTCGGTCAAATCGATTTTTCTCGGTGCGTAGAGAGATGTAGCGATGCAAGAAGCCGAGACATTGGCAGAGTCCCTGAACAAGCATCTCGAGGACATTTTTCTACGTATATTCGAGAATATATATTTTTTTTCGACAATTTTGCTGGTCAAGGGCAACCTCTCGTTTAACTTCTTGACTTCCTCACCCGTCTCTCCATCTTTTTTCATCACCTTTAATCCGTTTTATTCATCGGGAGAGCGCATAATTCAATAATTCACTCTCAATTGAACTTTTTTAAAACATGTTTTTCTAATTACATTTTTCTTTAATCATCGTAAAGTGCACCTTGAATGGATTCTCGTTGATTCATCGTATTGAAATCGAATATTTGCGTTTGTCACGAGCGCTGCATATGTATCGGATGTCCTCTCCTCGCGAGCGCCTTTATTAGATTTTCCATACGTACTAACTGATATTTTTACACGTAATATATTGTTACCGTGCTACTTTTTCAAGGTGAGAAATGATTCGATTTTTATGAATGTCCGATGGCATTGTACAGTTATTTAAGATCCGAGATAATACCAACGGTGCGCATTGAAAAGTTTATCCTAGTGTATTATTACTGACCATTAAATACCAGTACTCCCGCATTACGATAATTTTTTTCAATGACTCTACTCCCATTTGCGCCTCGTTTCGATATCGTCATTCTCCCGTTTCATTTTAAACCCTATAGCAATACCAAATCAGGATCAGTCGCTTTTAACGCTCGAGAAATAATACGCAACGAGTTTATGCGCTTCCCAAAAAATATCCACCCTCCGGTCACGGCGGTCATTGACAAAGTCTGAAGTCAATTCTGAGATTCCGAAAAAATTTAGTCAATTACTTTATAGACGAAAGGAAAACGTAACATCCTTTATTTTGAGATTGAGTTCGCGAAAAATTTCAGAGACAAAATTTTTGATAATGGAATCTTATCGCTCGGTACAAAAGATCCATAAAAAATTGAAATTTCACAATTATTTTCCCGATCGCAATATTTTTACCAAAATTCTTCTCAATTTGATTCGGTACTGGATTTACCGCCGAGTTCGTCGGATTATTATTATCATCATTATTGTTATTTATTATCTCATTAAATGAACCGAAATCGTTATAATTATAATTTTCTCCCGAAAACAATTCACCGAGTTGTACTTTCCAGGTCAAT
Organism: Cremastinae sp. B BG-2022a; assembly: GCA_030522605.1. Taxonomy (NCBI): domain Eukaryota; kingdom Metazoa; phylum Arthropoda; class Insecta; order Hymenoptera; family Ichneumonidae; species Cremastinae sp. B BG-2022a. The sequence goes on along the minus strand of JAPYYX010000420.1, from coordinate 38,531 downwards.
AATTTCGGCGATTCCTGAAATATCGCGTAAATAAGTCCGATCGTCGCCCACGAGCGCGCGCGAGATTTCGCGTTCGTTGGCTCGTTCCACCGCAGACCGCGGTCTCCCCCGCTTTTCCGCGCGCGGAAAATACGCTCTCGCAGGGCCGCGGGGGGAGTTTTCACGAGCGATGGTCAATCTCTTTCAGTCGCGGCCCGCGAGATCGGACCATCGCGGTGTGCATACGCGTGCACACGCGCGACGCTATCGACGACGAAGCGCGTCGTGTGTCTCGTTCGCCGGATTCAGCGAGAGACCGAGGTCGCGCGCGCGCCGCCGCCGTTCCACCGGAATCTCGTCGCCGATTCCCCACTCTCGATTCCTCTCTCTCTCTCTCTTTTTTTTCTCTCCCTCTTCCCAATATGCCATGCAGTGCTCTCCTCGTACACCTTTGCACCGGTACGCGATCGCGAGACCGCCACCCACTTGTCAACGGAGAGCGGCCCCCGATGCCTGTAACGCGTTATGCACTTTTCTTCTTCATCTCCTCTCCGCATCCGCGCGTGTTCCAGCCTTCGATGCGCCCAGAATTCAAACCCATTGACCTCTGGAATCTTTTCTCGCACATTTTTATATCGCACTCGTTCCGCTCGATTAAATATTCATTTTCTCACTTTGCGACGGATTTTTTTTTGTTTTCCGATTTGCCCTCGAATTATTTTTAACTCGAGAAATTAAAAATTGAAAAATTTAAGGACTTATCGGTGTAATCTTTACACTGAAAAAAGAGATTACCTGGTCCAACAAAATATTAGTTGAATCAACTAGCATTTTGTTGGACCAAATAATATTTTGTTGGATCAACAATATTTTGATGAATCAACTAATCTTTTTTTCTGTGTACGAGTAGTTTTTCCTAATTCATATTTTATGAACGTTTGTAACTTTTTTTTGTGTGGTTGAGATATTTGAATATTTTTTTTTCTCTTCCTCTTCCCAATATGCCATGCAATGCTCTCCTCGTACATCTTTGCACCGGTACGCGATCGCGAGATCGCCATGCACCCACTTGTCAACGGAGAGCGGCCCCCGATGCCTGTAACGCGTTATGCACTTTTCTTCTTCATCTCCTCCGCATCCGCGCGTGTTCCAGCCTTCGATGCGCCCAGAATTCAAACCCATTGACCTCTGGAATCTTTTCTCGCACATTTCTATATCGCACTCGTTCTGCTCGATTAAATATTCATTTTCTCACTTTGCGACTGATTTTTTTTCTTTCCCGATTTGCCATTGAATTATTTTTAACTCGAAAAATTAAAAATTGAAAAATTTAAGGACTTATCGGTGGAATCTTTACGAGTAGTTTTTCCTCATTCATATTTTATGAACGTTTGTAACTTTTTTTGTGTGGTTGAGTTATTTGAATATTTATTTTTGTTTACGTTGGAATTATTGTTACGTGAAATGAGCAATTTTTTAAAGAATTTTCACGAGTTCTTTTTCATTTTTATTTCATAAAAATCGACGAAGCAATTTGTGTTATTCGGTAACTGGTCGCGGAGTCCATAAAATTCTACGTATCCAAAATCTCGTTGGTATTCTTGAAAGTATTTGTGGATTTTTTCCAAGTGCACTGAATGTGTATTGCTGATAGAAATTGCAGAACATAGAATTTGTTACGACGTGGATAATAATTAGTTTCCACGGGATCGGAGGTTTACGTAACGGGCGAAGGGAGCGTATAATAAAAAGTAATGAAAAAAGGACGGGCAAAAGTATTTGTGTGGGAAAGTTTCCGGATTGGAGGAGGATGCAGGCGATATCGCGATCTCTCGCTCGTAGCGATCTCGTTCCCTTTAGCCTCGAATCGGCATTGCAACAGTTTTTGAGATCGCCACTCTGCTCTCCTTTTCTTTCTCTTTTCCTATACCCCGTGGACCGGCTTCTTTCTCTCGTTGCTTCCGTGATTTCTTCATCAGCCAATCACCGTAACAAACGTCGCGACACACACACACACTCGGCGATATCTCAAACCCACCACCGAAACAACTTTCTCCCGAATCTGCTGCATGACGGAGTAGCTCCTTCGCTGTATCGTCGCTTGTCCCCATTGTACTTTCATCCTATCTACTACGGGTGTGGCAAAAATATAAAAAAATTAAAAAATCGAAGTAAAAATTAAGAAAAAATTTTTCTTAAATTTTTTAACAGAATTGACGGATGATTTAAACTCGCAAAAAAAGTCAGCGAAATTATTCAATGTTGCGGATACGTAAACCATAATTCAATTTATCAAATTTTGTCTCATTAAAAATTTTTTTTCGAAATTAAATGAATATTCAAAGACGAGAGATCGTTGATAAATCACGTTAATAAATATTTATCACTCTGCGATACTGCAATTATTTTTAATTATTCTCCGAAATCATAAATATATCTCGTCTTAGTCCAATAATTCATTTTTTTCCATTGTCTGGAGTTGGATCGAATATACTTTCGGTTTGTCTCTCCCGGGAAAAAAAAGAAGGAAAAAAAAGGATGCACTCCTTTCTCACCAGTCTTATATTCTCGCTGTTACATATCGAGAGGAGAACGTAAGATGTAGCGCTTTTATAAAACGCGGAGAAAGAATGGTAAGGTCGCTTTTACAACTCGGGGGTGTACACGTAACAACGAGGAAATGCAATTCGATGTTTTAGAAGTGGATTCCACGCGCATAATGAAAAGTCACGCGTTCGATGGTAGAGAGAGAGAGAGAGAGAGAGGGACAGACCGGAAGTAATCGAGCATACATCGAACGCGTATAAAAAATTGAGCACTCGAGAAATGAGCGAGACGATAAATATTTTTTTTTCTCATTTCTGATTAAATGTATCGATCCAGTCAGAATTCACGGATTTTAGAATCTCGATTGTCACACAGAGGCGCAAGAGTGACTCGTTTCCCCTCAGTGCTCTTTTTTTTTTTCGTTCCATTTGACGTTTTACACGGTATCATTATGATAGCGCCATTGTTCTCTCGCGTAGACACGTATACGCGACGAGATATCGTATATATTTATATTCCGAGAGAACGATTTTTATTACGCAACTTCGTACACACACGTCGCATTATGCAAATTACTCGCTCCGTTGCATAATCTGTTTGTTACTTTATTCCAATTTTTTTGTCTCCTTTTTTCTGGTTTTTTTTCCTGTCTTCTCTTCCGTCTCGCTTATTTTCTTTTTTTTTTGCTTCTTCTTTGACGAATTACTTGTGATTCCTACACGCGCGTACGGAACGAGCTCATTGTGTTACCGCTTCCGGGCTCTTTCCGTCGAGCACTTGTGATCGCTGTTTTTTTGTACGTCCAAACGATAAGGGAAAAACTTGTCCTCGTCATGAATAATTTCGCGAGTATTCACGATCAGATTTGATTCGAGAGTCAACGAAAATTGCACCATCGAAGTACGATTCGGAACTTCTCACGAATAATACCAAAAAATACCTGAAAAAAAAAAAAATCTTGAATAAAATAAAAACTACCCTCATCACAAACGTTGACGCTGAAAAACCGGATGTAGACCTCTCGTTCGCTTCGTTGAGAAATGGTCGAAATAGGCCAGAAAGGAGGAAATAAAGAGAGAGATGAGGAAAAAAAAGAAGAATTCCTCGACTTTTGACTATTCGAATGTCGGAGAGGTCCGAGGGAGCAGATGTTATTTCCGTTCCTCATCGTATCGTTCGCAAGTTTTTAATACGCAGACCGCACGCGGGAGAGAGAGAGAGAGAAAGAGCGCGGCATAGACCGCAGTCCCTGGCATACAGTGAACGTTATAATAAAACGTGTACTGGCTATAGCATCGCGCAACACGTGTTCCGTACTACACAGGAATTTGGGTATTTCGGGCACGCATGCGCACGACCCTGGCTATTTTCCTCCTCTCGCTTCCATCCTTTTCGTCAAAAGCGAACCGCGACGAAGAGGAGAGAGAAGCGCGAGAGCGACGGAGAACGAGACGAATCGAGGGGGTGTGATATTTTCGTGGTCCTTATTCGAGTAAACTTTGTTCTCGGAGGGATGCTGCGCCGGGAGGAGAAAAAAAAACGAAAGTTCAGGAGAGAAGCGCTAGGATGAAAAAAACGTTGACAAAGCCTCTCTCTGTGTAAGAGTTATTTTCGTAAATTTTCGTCTCGACTGAAACTCTCGATATAGTGTCGTTACATTTATAGCGCCCGAGAGGAACAATTTTCAATTCAAATATGGAGCATTCCTCGACGGACGAGTCATCCAACTCTCGATATTTCGCCGCTAAACATTTTTACGATTTTCTCAAAACCGCGTATCAGAAATCAAAAGAATTATTTTCTTGTAATTTTATCTCTGACTTTTCGATGCAATTGTTTGTCTGTGTTTTCTCGAACGTTGCTGAGATATATCGCTATTTTAAACGGTACTGACAAGAGATTGGAAGAAAATGCATGCGCTAGCATGAATAAAAAAAAATCCTATAATTATATTATCTGATTTTTTAATAAAATTATTTCTACATTTTTTAAAATATCGTTGACAGGAGTTCGAGAAAAAAAAAATGCATGCACGCGCGCCGTTTAAAAACTCGTTTTTCAGTGCTTGCTCTCCTGCCGATTAATTCAACGACGTCGAGATCGCGTATCAAAGGGGGCGAATGAGCAAGAGCGAGAGAGAGAGAGAGACACAACGAGATAGATAGATAGAGAGCGCCCGGTTTGATTATCACGTTTGAAAACTTCATCTTGATACACGCTTCGCATAGCGAATGAACCGATAGCATCGGATCCCCGTGTCTTTACTGACAGTATTATGACAACTAGCTCAACACTTTTATAAATTGCTCGATATTTATCACTTTGAAATCGAGTTACAGCGCGACGTTCAATGTCACGTGAAAAATAAAAGTACACGCGTTGATTTAATTCGATGGGAATTCAATTTCAATCGGACGAAACGATTCGTGATGAATTAACGATAAATAAAAGCCACGAATGACATGAAGAAAGAAAGAATTGAGCTTTTTTCTGAAACTTAATTATACCCGTGAGAAAATAAATTTCAATAAAGACCGTTCGGATGGATTGGACCTCTTTGAAGTCAAATCTCTATCGGCGTCAAATAAATTCTTTTTCCTCTCATACACATATGTATACAGCATTAAACACTCACAAAAGCAGTATCGCCGTCGTTTCGATTTACAGCTGCCAAAATAAACGTCACATTTCATCGGGATCATCATCATTATCGTCGCATAGCCGGTATCGCGAAGCGATGGGACACTGTATGTACGAGGAATCGAGCCGGAGTGAGAGTTTGTTCTCGCGGTCGTCGCGATATGTCGCCTCGTCGAAAATAATTTACAGCTTCTCTTCGCGTCTCTCTCTCTCGATCTCATACAAGAGCCGCGGTGTATATATACATAAAAAGCGACGTTTTCGATAGCACATCATCGACCTCGCAACGCGTTTTCCCTCTCCACGTTTCCCCTTTGTCATGAGGGAGAAATCGGAGTGAGAAATATATCTATGTATACACGTATATATATTATATATATATAAATATATGTATATAGCAGTGTCCTCTATACTGAGTTGACGAAATATTGACATCCGAGAATAGAAAACCCCTGATGGCCCGGGGGCCTCCTGGCACAATCTCCGCGGCGAAGGGAGCGAGTAGGAGACCGAGAGAAAAAGCCGGAGATGAAGAAAAAGCTCGTGCAAGAGCGAGACGGACAGAGAAAGGAGAGCAACTATATTTATATCTGCGTTGTATACATATTATATTCTTTTCTCTTTCATATATGAAATGCGAACGACGTATATATATTATATATACATACATACGTGTATATTATGTGCTTATATTCATACGAGAGGGAGCGAAGAGTCGCCGACGAGAGCGTAAAAAAATTATATCTGTATATCGACGTGTATATGTCCGTACGCGGCGATGTGTGTACGTGCAAAGAGGCACAAGTGTGCGATTTAGCAGCAAAGATTCGAGTAGGAGAGATGAAAAAAAGGAGAAGAATTCGAATGTGTCACGTTTTGGGCAGAACAACGGAAGGCTGGGTCAGTCGGAGTTGCATACGGTATAATGCTCGAGGGGGGAAATGTCTATCGAGAGGGAAATAAGCGAGAGAGAGAGAGAGAGAGGGGAATAGGGTGAGAATGAAAGAAATAACAGGATGGAGGGGTTGCGAGATCCTTCTGCTTTCTCGTGTTCCTGCCGCTGGATGACGTCAACCACACCAAAATCCCACACGTAGTCTACCGATATCGAATTTTCTACTACACACTATACGCGGACTAGAAGAGCCTTTGTGTTCCAATATTTACTCTCCTTTCATCCCCTCCATCGTTAGTCTCTCTCTCGGTCTCTCTCTCTCTTTCTCTCGATATGGTCCTTTCTAAACTCCACGCTCTATCCCTATTACAGATTTGTTTGCCTTTCAATCGCTCCCAATCCCCCCCTCTGTGCTCTCGACATTTTTTTATCGATGTATATATTATTGTGTATATAATATATACATGTGCTCACACGTATGAATCTTGTACGAGCCATTTTTTTTTGTATCGTCCGAGAATGCGGGGAGGAGAGACGGAGTTGTATTGGGCGATATTACGCGAAACGATAAAACACGTTGCTAATTAAAAGCTACAATTACCGTGATTAAATAATTGAATCGGTAGAAATCATGATTTGCGGAGCACGAGGAAGAAATACTTTTTTGAGGTTGTTCGCCGTTTGGTTTCCTTTTGATTTAATTTATTCATTTTTTGGTACCGGAAATGTGGATGTAAACATTTATGTAATCGGGTTATTTTTTTTTCTTCGGTGAAGATATAGAAACGAAAATTGTTTGTATATGATAAAGATATTTGGGATATTGTATATGAGAGCGTTGGATTTTTAGTTCTCATTCGACACTTATGGAGTTCTTAGAAATAAGTCACACACTCCGGTTTCGAAAAATATCGGTTTTTGGGTTCGAGTGTGGCCGCAGAGTGGCCACAACGAAGGGGGAGAAAAGACATTTTTCTGGACTGGATTTTTCGGTGCTCGCGTCTATCGGGCAAAACCTCAGCCATCTATCTCTCGGAGTGAGTACCGCCCTCGTAGGAATCTCTCTCTCTCTCTCTCTTCTTTCTCATCCCTTGGAAATTTCTCCGATCGATCGTCCTCTCGTTTTTCGTCTCCGTTGCTCACTCCTGCGTCTTCCAAAAATCTGTGCCAGAAATACGATGGAAAAAAACTTTACATTTCATCGTGGAAATATTTAAATACAGCCAGATTTAAATTTTACATTAAAAACATAAATATACGATTGATATTTTTACGTTTGCATTTATTTGTTTAATATTTAAATATATTTGTTGATTAATATTGTTACTTTTGCATTCATTTCTTTAATACTTAAATGTATTTGTTCACTCATTATTTATTGAATTATTATTTTAAAAAGTCTCATACGAGTCAGAGTTGAGAATTGGATTGAAAAAAATGTAAAAAATGAATAAATTATATTCTTAAATATTTGTTCACATTCCTTTTAATATTTAAAAATATTTATTTACTCGTTACTTATTTAATCGTAATAAAAAATAAGTGTCGCGAGAATCAGAATTGAAAGCTGTATGTAAAAAAATGTGTAAAATGAATGAATAACCGAGTAAATAAATAAACACGTATAAGTGAGTAATAATACGGTGTATACGGATAAGCGGACAAAAGTGAAGAGAGGAGAGACATAAGCGCGTATTTAGCGTGTATTTGCGCAGAGTAGCGTGTAGATCGAAGCCTCCTCTAGACATTGCATTCGGAAAGGGGCAAAAAGGAGAGAGCAGGCGCACGGGGAGGGAGAAGGGAGGTCGGGATAGGCTGGCGGGTTGTGTGAATAGCGAGCACGTGCATTTCCCACAGAAAAGCAATGGGGCTCTTGGAGGATTCTTCGTATGTGTGCGCGCGCGCCACGGGCCCCGCAGCTGGGTTGGGCGAAGGGAGAACCGAGTGCCCATTCGCTTTCTCTCCCGTCCGCACGTATTTTTCGTACCTTTTCTCTCTCTCTCTCTCTCTTTTTTTGTATTCCTTTTTTCTTCGTACGCTCGCCTCCGTCTAGCTTTTTCGATGCACGCCCGGGCCAAAACAAGCCCTACAAACGTATACGACCGAGAACGAGCCAACGTCCAAAAAGTAAAAAAAAAAAGGAGGAACGACGACCCGATGATACCCCCCTGTTCTTTCGTCAAAACGAGGGGTCCACGTTTTTGCCTTTCTTCTTTCCTTTCTTCTCTGTTTCTCTCTCCGACTCTCTCTCGTCTCTCTCTCTCAGCACCGCGAGTACCCCTTCTCACCCTCTGAATACTTTTTTTCTTCCTTTTTTTCCTTCTTGCTGTACGCGAATCGATTTTTCATTCATTCGTCTTCGTCAATCCTGCACGAATATCAGAAAGGGAGTTTACCCCGTCGCAGGGGTTACTTTCCCAGCAAGATGAGATCAATTTTCGAATATTGCGTCGAAAACGTAAATTGCATGCTTTTTTTATTTCTTCGATTTTTCAATACCGGGAAGAAAATTTATTCTCAATATTCATCGTTTTTCTTTTTTGCGCTCTTGCGGAAATTTTTTTTCTTCCGCACACGATTTTTGCTTGAATATTTGCTCATGTCGGTGGTTTTTTTCGTTTCGTTTCAGATTAAAGTGAAGAATTTCTACGGAAATCGAGGCAAGGAACGCTCGTTCGTACACGCTGTGGAAAAGAGAAAAGGATCTCTCCGATTAGCATCGAAAATCCTGATCGTATCGTGAAAAATCGTCTACGTGCCCACCACCCCATTGCGGGGGTGGTGCTCAAGAGTTTAGTGCCGCGGCGATGGTGGCAGCTGCCACCGCTACGGCCACCGCCACTGCCTGTGTGGTGGCCATGCAGGACCGCCAGGACATTCCTTCCCAATTCAATCAGGTACATTTTAAAATCAAAGAAAATAATCAAAAAGTAAAATTTCCAAATTAAAAAAACAATGAAAAATTAAATGAATTTTCGCAAATTTTTTACGAGATGAAAAATTTATATTTCGTTATTTTGTAAATGACGAAAGTCGAATTATAAACAGATGCAGAGCCAACATGGAATGCCCCATCAGTCGTATAACACTGGTGGGTACGGGCAGCGAGGACCGATGACCGGTATGGGCCCCGTTGGAATGAGCAATTTCAACGGTATGGGCTCGATGGGCCCGTCCGTTCACTCAATGAATTCCATGAACACGATGAACATGCATCCGATGACGATGGGAGGCATGAACGGTATGAACGGCATGACTCCGATCAACTCGATGAACAACATGGGCAACATGGCCATGAATAACATGATGGGAGCAAACAATATGCAGATGAACAAGATGAGCATGCAGGTATGAAAATTTACTTTATTCATCATCAATCAATACCTTGTCTTTTAAAATATGTGAGACAACCTCTATGTGCGATTTATTGGAAGTTTCAAAGCATTATTCGGTTCAGAACATCGTGAGAAAAAATTCAAATTGCCCACGAGATTTATCTAACATCGTAATTAATTTGTAGCAATCCAATTTATTGCAGTAGTTTTTTTTTATTCAAGTTTAATCAGAAGTTTCTCATACATTGTAAAAAGTATGGAAGAAAAACTAAAAATATTTTTTATATTTTCTATAAAGATAAAATATTTAAATTTTTTATTGTTTCGTTGTATCAGCAAGCCCAAGCTCAGCAAGGATATCCGAGGAGGCTCGCGCCTTATCCGAATCCAGCGATGCACATGGTTCAGAAGAGACAACATCATCAGCAGCAACAGCAACAGCAGCAGCAGCAGCAACAACAACAGCAGCAGCAGCAACAGCAGCAGCAAATGCCTTACGGAGGACCGAGTCCTGCAGGCATGCAGCCGGGATTCAACAGTATGTCGGGTGGACAATATCCGAACAATTATTCCGGAGCTAGGGCGAATTTCCAGTCTCAGTATCAGCCGATGCAACCGATGAATCCGGCTGCGACGGGCTTCGGTCCGGGCGGTATGATCCGGAGTACGAATATGCGACAATCCGCACCTGTGTACAATCAGGCGAGCTCGCAGAACGGACAGTACGGCTACGGCTCGGGCGTCGTCGGCGGAGCGCCCGTCAGTATGGGACCAACGACCGCTGGCAATCAATTCGTCGGGCATCAAGCGAACGCCGGCTACGTCAGCGGAGCGAATTCTTATCCAGTAGCGAGTAGTCAATACCAGCAGGATGTACCTACCATGAGAACGACACCGGGAACAAACATGAACTACCAGCACAGTCCGATTCCAGGAAATCCAACGCCCCCCTTGACACCCGCGACCAGTATGCCTCCTTACATTAGTCCGAATCCCGATATAAAGCCCAATTTCAACGAAATCAAGTCTCCCGTCAATATTCAAAGTGAGTATCTCGAGCGAGAAATTCTCAGCGGGTCTTCGCTTCGTTGAAATCATTCGTGCTAAATTTGTTCATGGTTTTCAGAAGATGATGAGCTGAGATTGACATTCCCAGTCAGGGACGGCATTATTCTTCCACCCTTCCGCCTTCAGCATAATTTGGCTGTGAGCAATCACGCTTTCCAATTAAAATCGACGGTTCATCAAACGCTAATGTGGCGCTCGGATCTCGAGCTACAATTAAAATGTTTCCATCATGAGGACCGGCAAATGAACACGAATTGGCCGGCCAGCGTGCAAGTATCTGTGAACGCCACGCCGCTTGTCATCGACAGGGGCGAGAACAAATCCTCTCACAAGCCTCTTTATCTTAAAAACGTTTGTCAATCTGGAAGAAATACTATTCAAATTACTGTCTCGGCCTGCTGTTGTGTGAGTATACTACGTCATTGTGATGAATATTATTCTTAATTTTGAAGTAAACATTCAAAAATAATTTTACTCCCGATTCGCGTGATTTATATTCGTTTCTATTATTTTCCAGTCGCATCTGTTCGTCCTCCAATTAGTCCACAGACCAAGCGTACGAAGCGTTCTCCAAGGCTTGTTACGGAAGAGACTGCTAACCGCTGATCATTGCATCACTAAAATAAAACGCAATTTCAGCAATACGATGTCCAACAATGGCATACAATCTGAAAAGGATGTTGTTGAGCAAACGGCGCTAAAGGTAAGAAAGAACCAAAATTGAACCGAGCGTTCGTGAGATTTCAAAGATGAATAAAATTTAATAAATTCTCAATTTAATATTCATTACAGGTGTCCCTAAAATGTCCAATCACGTTCAAACGCATTACGCTACCGGCGCGAGGACACGATTGCAAGCATATACAGTGCTTCGATCTCGAGTCTTATCTGCAGCTCAATTGCGAACGCGGATCTTGGAGATGCCCAGTTTGCACGTGAGTTTTCTTCCTGCATATATTTTCATTGATTTTTTAAATAATGAAAAACTCTGAAGAAACTGAAACTAAAAAAAAACTGAAATTTCGTTCTGCAGTAAGCCGGCTCAGCTCGAAGGACTCGAGGTGGACCAGTACATGTGGAGTATTTTAAACACGACGGAAAGTACGCTGGAAGTGGAGGAAGTGACGATAGATCCAGCGGCGAATTGGAAAGCAGCGAAATGTATGACGAGCATCAAGTCCGAGGAGGAGAGCAACGATTGCAAGAGAATGACTAAAGCAATGTCACCTGGCAGCATGAATATGCCGACGATGAATAATTGGGATATGACACAAGCAATGAGTCCTTACATACCGCTCGATATGAACAGCATAGTGAGTGGCTCGATGATGAATAGCTCGACGCCCTCGAATTATCCAAACAACAATGTTAATCATCGAAACTCGCCGGGAAGTTACGATCTTAACGCTGGCACAACGACCACCGCTAACAATTCCTCGAGTACCGGTAACAACGAGTACGTCAATGGTTCCGGTCCTCTCTCCCATTTGAGCGAATCTGTAAATTCTCTCGATCCTCTCAACGCAATGGAAAAATCATTGAACGATCAGGTTAGTTTCATTCGATACTTCAAAATTTTTTAACAACTCGCTTGTTACATTTGTGTGGTTCGTATATCAATAAATAAGAAATATAGAACTTCAATATTTATTTACTTATTCGTTTGCAGATGCCGCATACGCCTCACACCCCTCACACACCTCATACGCCCCACACACCAGGCGGTGGAAATAGCGGACCTCCAAGTGTACCGCCAGCATCTCAAGAATCCAACGGCAATCACAACACCTCTGGCAATACGAGTACAAACATAAACAACGACAGCACGGACATACCGTCGGACTTGAATTTCGATCCAGCTGCCGTCATCGATGGCGAGGGAACTGGACAAGAAGCGTTGAACGTAAGCAATCCACTTTTGATTTTCAAAACAAATAATTGTTCGTCTTTTTTTCACGCAAGACTCTGTTAAGTTACATTATATTCAACTTCTTTCATTAAATTCGACTTGAAACAGAAATTTTTATACAAGAATAAAAATTTTAGATGTAGATATATCAGAAACGAAAAAATGGTATTCAATGGATCTTCATCATTCTTTATTGCCGAATAAATAAAGTACTGATTTTAAAAGTTGCCTTCCCTTATTTTATGTTGAAAAACATTTTCAATTTAATGACATTTTATTATAATGACAGCTGTGATAATTAGTATAATTTTCGTTTCCAGCTTTTGCCAGACAATGTTGTCGACCCCATGGAGCTTCTCTCATATCTGGATCCTCCGGACTTGAACACACCGCCGAGTAGCGGAGCGAGCAGTGGTAATCCTTCGTCGAGCGACGATATATTAGCACTTTTCGAGTAAAAAAAAATTAAACGAGGATAAAGAGAGTTCTCTGTTGTTTTTTTCCAAGGCTTCGTTGCGAGCGAATGCAAACAAATATTTAAAAAGAAAACGTATAATCAAATGAAAATACGAGCCTCGAATTTGGGGCGTGGAGTGAAGGGATACGGTGACTTTTGCGTCAGTGTTAATCTCTCGTAAAGAACATGTTCCTAATTTTAGCGAGGATTCTTGTATAGTATAACATAATGAAAATGAAATTGGAAGATTATCGACGAGACGCGAGACTCGCGAAGATTAAATGAGAGAAATATAATTAAAGGGATGTGAGAATGAAAACGTAAATTAGGGAAAGTTAGAGAGCGAGAAGGAAAGATGTTATGAAGGAACTGGGGTCACTACTGTGGGTGGTCCCACCTAAACAATGGTACAAACAATCTTAGCTCTAATAGTAATATTCCTAATGACGAAGATGGGGCATAAAAATAGAATTAGAAGAATGGCCTCTGATCGTGTAGCGCAAATTACACGAACATATGTCGTGTTAGTGCTTTCTCCATTATAAATATCTATATAAATATATATCTCATTTTTCTTCTTTTTTTATATTCCTTATAAAGACTATATCGCAATGGACCAGATTTTCACGAAAATCAAGATGAATATCAGACCTTGCGGAGGAGGAATTATCGTGGGTTCTATCCCAACTGTACCAATCGTTGTATTTTTCTTTTCATTTTTTTACATCCCGAACATGTGAAATTCAATTCCTCTGTGCTATGGTCTTTATGCATGAGATCAACAATGGGAGAAGAAAAGAAACACATTGACCAATAAACAATCGATTAATTAAACGGTCTACACGTACATTCGAGGCTGGCTATGAACGACCTACGACGCGAGGGATTTGTACAGCGTACTTTTTCTTTATAAATTTTCATTTTTGGAAATTCTTATATTTCGTTTTGTAAATAATTGAAATTCGGTAATAGACATAGGATTATTCAACTGTTGTGAACCAACTTGCTTATTGATGGATATAGCGCATACGGTGTTCCTTTCCTTTTAGACGAAGCGAGAAGAGAATGAGAGCGATGAGGAGCGAATTTTCGAGCGAAGAGAATTTCAAATTACGACGTATTCATGTTACGATCATACATTATTTCACGACAATGTTATCAACCGAGGATTTTCCGGGGCTTTGCTAGGAACGAAAAGCGTAGAAAATTACTTGAAAAAATCGTCACTTCCGAGAGCTCGCTTCAAAGAGTTTTCCCGTTGAGCGAAACAAAAGTTCATTTCATATTTCGATCGAATTTCTTTTTATACCCACTTGATCTTCATTAACGCGAGTTCCTTCATTACGAATAAATTTCGAAGCGCAAGACGCAATGAACTTTCTGATACGGACAAAAGCGAAGAACCAATTGAACCAGTATTATCACTGTGCCCCCACATGGCTAACAAAAAGGAGAATAAAGATAAACATGAATTCTGTCAAACACGCATAAATACTACTTTCAGTTGAGACTAATCTCACAAATTTCCTAAAAAATAAGAGAAAAATGTTCACGAGCATACCGATGAAGAAATATTTATTTTCAATCGCTTCGGGCCCGAAATTAAATTCACTCCAATCGAATGAATTTCCGCCTGACTTTTCGTTTCAATTTCTTTCTTTTTTTTCTCAACGTGGATATTTGTATTCTGTTATCCTCTGTTGTGGAGTTTCGGTCATATCGATTCCTAAAATTTGTCAGTTTTGCTACAAATCCTCAATATCAAATCTGGGTTCTCTTTGAAAAAAAAGAAAATTAAATGGATGGAAAAGTCGAAAATAAAACCCCAGAAAATCAAAAAAAAGATTAATCGATGAAAAAGGGCAAGTTTTTTCTTAGTATTTTTAGTGCCTATCCCACCAGAACGAATCAATACTTACTGCCAGACGTAGAGGTACCGCCCACGACACCTTTTCAGCTTTTCTCTACTAGTTATTACATTTGTATTGTTTGTCATTACATCGAGACGAGTGTAAGACCGAGAGGAAATTCGAAATGAAAAAAAAAAGCAAAGTGAGAGGTTGAAATCGAGGAAGCTCGCGTAGATAATGCAAATTTTATATAGATAAAAAGCCGAAACCACAATTATAAGAGAAAATGAGTGAAGAACGAAAAAAAATACGAAAACAGAAACAGGAAGAGCATTGAGAAAAATAAGAATGCGAGAAACGGAAAAAAAATGTATTTATATCCTGATGCGTTGGCAAATAGCGCACGAGGCAGAATTCAACGCAGTCAAGTTTCTATTCATAATAATATTAATAATAATAACATTATATATAAATATATATATAAAAATATTATATATATATATAATTGCGGCTAGATTTTTAATATTATGCATAGACACTAAGGGCGATAAAGGAGAAAGAGAAACGATTGTATATTGTTTGTATATATGACAAATAGAATAATAATATAAGAAAAAAAAATGGCAGATACTTATTGGCCAGTTATAATGGTATAAAACGAAAGAACAGCAGAAAAAAAATGGACTATCTTAATTATTTCACAGAACCAAAACATACGGGATATGTATATAAAGACACGGAGATCACGGACACGTATATGAGCACAGAGCGACACTTCCGAGACATGGGAGAATAAAATTTGTCCTAGATAACGAATGATAACGCGAGCACAGAGTGTGAGACGTGCTAAATCGATCCTCAACGAGTGCCAGTATTGACCGCTGTCTTGTTGGATCCCCCATTAGTAATATTACTTATCTTATTACCGACCTAAACTACCTTAAAAACAATGAAGAGGGGAAGAAAATATTAAAAATAATAAAAAATATTAAATAAATGAGAAAGAAAGATAAACAAGAAACGATGCAAAGTTTATTCGACGAAGAAATAAAGCAGTGTAAGCTTTACGTAAGATCGCCAAGAAGTAGCGAAAGCGCAAATCGCTCTGCGAGAGTACGTAGGTAATTACTATGACTACAACTACTACACAAGAAAAAAAAACTACTACTATAACTACTACTACTACTACTACTACTACTATTACTACTACTACTACTACTGCTACTACTACTACTATTCATAAACCTACATAATATTACTCTAAATGAAAAGAAGAACACGTTCCAACGTCCCTTGGTTTACGAGAGTCATTGAACTTTTTATCAGTTTACCTGGAATCGGCAAGACGTCGAATTTTCATTCGCGCACATTTGTAAAAGTTTCAACGCAGAAAAAGAATGAAGAGAGGAGTAATGAAAAAAAAAAAATAAATCAAACATAATCACAATAAGGATTAATCTAAGGAAAACAGATGGAAAGAGAGAAGAAATCAGAATTGCGAAAATGATACGTTCAGGATATATACATATTCGAGCGCGACGAGACAGAAGCGAGGAAATGGAACATTTGTAGAGAAAGGATGATGTAAGTGTCGTCGTCGAGGCGGAAGAGAGACGAAAAACGAATCCAGACTCCTATAGACCACGTCGACGTTACATAAATTAGAGATTACCGTTACTCTCCTATCTATCGTTAGGTAGACTGTAATTTCAGACTTTACCCGAATCAAGGGTACGATGGGTGATTGAGTGGTAAGAGAGAGAATTTTAGATTACGAACGAGCCGAGTGTTTCGTTGAGGCTCAGAAATCAAAGAGAGCAAGGAGGAAATGAGAGAAAGTGCGAGAGAGAGAGAGAGAGAGAGAGAGAGAGAGAGTGAAAGCCTTGATTGAAAATAAAAAATAAAAAAATTATCCTAACAGAACGTAGTCATAGAACTTTCGCCAAGAGGGAGGAAAACAAGAAAGTCACATTTAACGAGAGAGGGAATAAAACAAACAAAAAATGGAAAGAGATGCAACAATGATTATCGGTTGTAGTTCGGAGAACGAAAAATTTTAATACCCAACAAAGACCAGTTTATAATATTTAAGCCAAAAACACCACGATGATTTGCGATAATTATTAGAAAAGATAAAAACGAGCAAAAAAAGAAAGAAAAAAAAAGAACGAACCGTTGAATAATAAAAATATGTGAAAATATTTTTTTTTTCATTTCTCACAATGACACTTCCTCGTCCTTTCATTCGACTGTCGAGAAATCAAGTCCGTTTCTGTTGTGGAGATTGATTGCAAAACTATTGAACTATAAGTTTGTATAAATTATTCAAATATATTTTTAAACAAATTTTAGAGATACAGTTTAGGTATGTACACGGAATTCTGACTCATTCCTATTATTTCAAATACACACTTTCTCATCACTGCACTTGTAAATATATGATATTATTATTATATACGCGAATATATACATAAACATGAACGTACATTAGGTAATGTCATTTCCAATATATTTTTAATCATGCTCTCACGGATCAGGAATGCAGATCTTCAGTACAAATTTTCAGTTAAAATTTTGGATGTTCCCCGACAATTCTCAATTACAACGTGATATGGAGAGTTTTGCGAGGTACCCACAAAAATCGACATTCTCATGCAGAATTTTGTGAGCGTGAATATTGCGACAAAAGTAAAACATTGAAACTGACATGTCTAATGTATTTCGCTAGTTTTCTTATTAAATCAGCCGCTACACGGTATTGATTTAACGTAGGAAAATGCCCCGATTAAAAATGCACACATTTTAAGTATACGTTTCGAAAAAGCGCGCAACCGATTTATTTATTTATTATGCATTATTATGCATTTCGTTGATTAAGGTTGAATAATTGATGGCTGATTTAACAAGAAATTCTATCATCAGATCGCATCCAGCGCACAAGCTTACTTACGCGATGTGAAATTAAAAAATTCGGAAAATTTTTACAGTCGTATTTAACATGGTCATTAGTCGATTTTTTACTTTATTTTACGTATCATCGATGGCCTTGATAAGACTTTTTTTTCTTTTCTGTTTAAATTCACGTATCGCACTTTCGACCCCAAATTCATGATTTGGGGAGTTCCACACTACACGAATACGAGGACCTTGCGAACTGTGGATCGACTCGATTTGCTAGACACAATAATGTCTCGTCTTATTTACAACTCCATGATTATAAATTCGTTTCTATAGTCTGAAGACGCGATGCGAGAAATCGAAGAAACACAACTTCCTCTTTGAAAAAGATGAAGAAACGCGAATTTATGCGCACCCCATCGATATCCATCATATTTTCCTCTCAACGATCTTAAAAATTATATTATGCGTGTCCTTTTAACACTTCGAACAATTTGAACAACGATCCTGAAGCGGTATCATCGGCGTATTTATGTGATGAAGCTACGTAATGATCAATGAGAAAATCTCACCGATGCAATGCAAAAATTTTTCCCTTCGTTTCGGCCTTCGGAAGTCATCTCATCAGTTGAAGTGAAATTTGAACTGGAAAGGCGAACCTTCGTGGAATGGACTATGAAATGGATTGTGATGCATGCCAGCGTCATCATTCAGGTCTTCACCACGATCGAACCTTGCTCTCTTCTCCTCGTCAGTCAAAACTTCCTTCGCTGCGGCGATGTCGATAAATCTTTTCTCCGCCCGCTTCTTCTCCGTTGGATCCTGGTAATTGTCCGGATGCCACTTTTGTGCCTCTTTCCTATACGCCTTTATTATTTCTCGTTTAGATGCCGTTCTGTCTACTCCCAAAATTTTATAGTAATCGCGGGTCTCCGCAATCTTTTGTCGTTGCTGGGCTTTTTGGAAAAGCTCTTTGGCTCTTTGATAGTTCTCATCCATTTTCAATGCCTCCTTGGCTAGTAGTATCGCTGTTGATAACAATATTGAAATTACATTAAAATCGATTGATAATCAACGGAGGCAAATTTTACGACCTTGAATGGAAATTCAAATGTAAGTCTTACCATCTTCATACATATCCGCGGCGAGATATGCTTCCGTAGTCTCGCAGAGAACATCGATTTCTCTTCGATATTTGAGCGCCGATTGACAATACTGGATTCCCTCTTCAGGGTGAATGTGGTTACGATAGCACTTGCACAAAAGTATGTGCGCCAAGAAACGTACGTTCTCGTGCTTTTTTTCAAGCATTAAAATATCCGTGGCCGATGAAATGCAAGTTTCTGTATCACGAGACTGCTCGGCATCCACGGCATCGGTGTGTCGTTTTACTATTTTTTTTACATGTTTGTAAAATGGGAAGCATTGTTTGTGATCTGGATCGAGCTTCAAGCATTCTCGAACTTCCCTAAAAAACAGATCAAAATCTTTTTGGTTACATAAAGGTATCGTAAAATAAAAAATAAAGCAATCGTATTTAATTTCTCAATGTACCTTAATGAATCGTCAATGTGTCCAATCCTGTAGAGCATAGAAGAAAGTTTGTAAAAACCTTCAGTATTGTCTGCTAGCAATTTCGTTGTCGATCTTATATCGGATATAGCACTCATGTAGTCTCCAGAAGCAACATTTGCTTCGGCTCGTAATTCTCGTAAAAGTGGAGACCACGGACATATTTCTATGACGCTTGTTAACATATCGATCGCTTCTTCATGACTTCCTTGATGAACTAATGATTGAGCTAGATGAAATAATTCTTGTGTGTTTTCCAGCTTTGATATCATATCCGCAGCTTCAGAATGATTTGGCTCTTCGCTCAACTACATTGAACAATCATTAATTAGACATTAGAACTGAGTCTCTAAATGTACAATAAAAATTTTAAAATATGTTTCGTCACTATTGCTTACCACATTGAGTAGATCTTTTTTTGCTAGATCAAATTCAGCCTGTTTGAGCAATATCGTCCCTCTTCGTGCACGAGCTGCTCGGAAATCTGGTTTGAGCTCCAATACTTTATTGAGATCCAGAAGAGCAAATTTGGGTTTACCAAGACCCAGGTACACAGTGCCTCGTTTATAATATGTCAGGTAATTGTGCGGATCAGCATCTGTAAATTTTATAAACATTAATCTATACCTAGAGGTCATTCGTTTTTCAAAACAAAAATTCAACCTGTTAATTAGCCAAAATTATGCAAATAATATATGGTACGTTATTTTTTCAAGCATACAAAATTCAATATTCCTCTCTGCATCATTCCATAACTAAATATTTAACTTTAGGAATATACGATCGTTAAATCATTACTTCAAGTGGGCTTACCAACAGCTGCATGATATTGAGTGAGTGCATCATGTAATTGGCCTCTCGCAAGGAAATCTCTCCCAAGTTCTAGGTGTCTATCAATTTCGGATTGCGGCACACCTCCAATAGCTGCAATTTTTATTTATGAAACGTTAAGAATTTCGAAAATAAACTGGGTAAATTTATTTTTATGCACAAGCGAGTGTATATATCGCGGTGACATGTAGGTTATGTTTTCTACTTACCATCTAATGAGTGATAGAAAAAAACGATTAGTATGCTAAAGTGATACATTTTGAGGAAATTATGGAGAGCCTACGAGGCGTCTCGGTTATTGAAGACGAGCACTAAAATGCGGACCGTTTCTTTCCTCGCAAGATCTCACTATCTCTTCGATATCACAATACTGACTACTGACACCGCCATTGCGATCGTGGTCTAACGTGATTGGTCCAGCACATTCGGCATTCGTACAGTCCCTCGAGTGTTTACGTGTGCACGTGGGCAGACATCCAACCTAAACTCTGTACAATTTCGTGCCCAAATAATAATAATGAGCTTCGATTCTCGTAATGTAACTCCAAAAACAACTTCGTGGGGTAATGTTACCGCATGAGCCTCGGTCGGTAATTTTTAAAATTGAAGGGAGCTGTTTTACCGGCGAAGCAACATTACAGGTGAGAGCACCCCCCTCAACATTCGAGTTTGGCAGCACTGACCTTCCCCAAATTTCCGGTAACTTTTGTTGATAATCCGCATTCTTTTTTTGTACGACTAAATAATCGACATTTTGATAAACAATTATATGAAACTGCGTGCATCTGTGGATGCTTTCAAATAATTGTATAACTGTAGTTGATTAACGTACAGTTCGATATAATATTCAATTTTTTCGTTAGACAATACGTAGTGTGTATTGATAAACAAAAGTCACTTTTTTGTTGATTCTCAAAAGTTACGAAATATATTTTCCTGAGTCATATCGTGACATTGATTTTTTCGAAATTCGATAAAAGCCTTTTTTAAATAACGAAATTCACGAGGTCAGTAAAATTCGATACAAAAATGCTTCATGAAAAAGTCTATTCGCGCTGAAACGGCGAATTTTCATTCTCCAGTCAGTAGTCACAGCAGTTCGTTTCGAACCGTTGCGATGTACCTCACCCCACTAAAGATTCTCAGTGGTCGTAAAGCAAGTAGCTTTCTTCGCTCGAAAGCTTGAGACGCGGATATCCCGTTGCACGATTGTGGCACGGATTTTTCGTGCGATTTTCTATGATTGGATAGTCCGAACGGAGCGAAACTCCGTGCGCGGGGCAAGGCGGGAAGAGAAGGAAGGGGCGCAGTACATCGAAAGCTTTTCCACAGTTCGCAACGGAGAGGGAGAGTTTTTGTGTTTAGCGAACGTTCTGCGTTCGTTCATCAATATTCGTATATTAAATTCTCATTATTTCAACGGACATTTATATACAAAAAAATTGTAATGTGTTGTAATTTTTCATTGACGAGCGATTATTCAAATCGTGAGTACAAATAAAATGTAACGTTTGCACTAATCGACTCTATTTCGAAGATCGCAAACCAATGGGAATCCTTTGAATCGCGAATTCGTGAATTCCCTGCAAATTTATTCTCGCTTCCTAGGCCGTATTTATTTTTGCGCGAATCACACATGTATTTTTACGAGTCCGAGCCCCGTAATTGAGTACACAGTTCTAGATTTAACGGCGATAGTTGTGGCGTGCGCGCAAGTGTGTGGTGAAAAACAACGCCGACACAAATAAGTGGGAAAGAGCGAGGGAGAAAGAGACGGAGATGGATGGAGTGTAGTAGCGCGAAAATAGAAGCTTCTTCTTCTTCTTCTCACTGAAAACGAGATGGTGTGTGTGTCGCGGGATTTTCTCCTGACTCTCGTGACCGTCTATGGAACAAGAATCACGTGCATTCTTCCCATTTATCTTGTAACGTGTTTCAACAATTAATTCATTACCGATTCCGTTTTCAGCAAATGTAAACACTGATTTATTTACTGCATGATCATTTTTTTTCTGAGCGATAAAATACTTTCGATACAAACTTGGAAAATGTACGTTTTTTTATTTTAGATCAATTAAGACGTTTTGAAGATATTAAATTTGTAAAAAATGTATTTTTTTAATTTTTGCAATTAATTTTTATTATCAAACGAGAAATAAAACGTGCCGTCTAATTTGACAGTCGATATTTCAGAGCACTCTATTTGACGGTGAAACGATTTTTCTAAATCTATCTCTGTTATACATAAATAAAGAAAACAAAAAAAATATTCGCTCAAATTTTTTGCGAATTCGAGAAGGTATCGTTATATTTTGAAGCGAAAACAGGTTGTAAAGTTTTACGGTCGTCCCTGAACTTTCAGCGAGACTTCGTATTTCCCCAATTACGCATGTCCCAACGAAAATAGTTATACGAGAGTCGTTCGTGAAATTATAAAAATACGCTGGAAATGAAAAACAAGTGCGCCTTCGCTTGACTCATATATTCTTTGTTTCGTTTTGTTTTTCTCTCTTGGCCAGGCGAAGCGCCACAAGCGCCCCCCTCCGCCATGGTGATGCGGCAGCGGCAGAGATAGTGGCGAAGTGTCCGTTTTATGCATCTCTTCTACGAGCCAGTTTAACATCGAGACATTTCGTCCAAGCAGTACGTATTATTATCTGACTCGAGAAGCGACAACCTCGAGAATCAAAATGAAGAAAATTTAATATCGAAGTCACCTTCAATTTGTCAGAACGGGAACATCGCTGAAATTTTAACACGATTAAAAAATTCCTTCCTAAATTAAAAACTGATTTACTACACTACATCGAAGGACATTCGATTCAAAAGTTTTATAAATTTAACATATTGTTGAAAATTCGTAAATTTTTCTTCAAAATTCATTTAGAATGCCAAAAGTTTGGGGTTACAATTTGGATTGCCTTATAGAGACAAACAATTTGAACACACGAGTGTAAACAATTTCAACTGATTCTTTACAACAAATGAAATTTTCATAATCTTTATTTTTTACCACGTTTCTATTAACTTGCTTTTTTTAAATAATTGATCAGAAAATTGTTAATGAAAACGATAAAGAAAAGCAAAGCATATATGTCTGAATTGCGTACCGTGGAATTTCAGCTTTCTAATAGACAAACAAAACGACTAAATTTTTCAACAGCCATTACAATAAAAAACATCAAGGATTTTATGAGCAACAGATCTTTAAGAAATTGTTTTAAATTTAATTATACTTCGAAGTACTTCCGAAAAGAGAATTGGAGAT
This sequence comes from Cremastinae sp. B BG-2022a, assembly GCA_030522605.1. NCBI lineage: Eukaryota > Metazoa > Arthropoda > Insecta > Hymenoptera > Ichneumonidae > Cremastinae sp. B BG-2022a. The sequence goes on along the minus strand of JAPYYX010000420.1, from coordinate 15,282 downwards.
ACGTGATATTTTCCTCGCTTATCCTGTAACTCGGCCTTTATTGCTTCCGGTTTTTTATCGTCGCCTGGTTTCTCGAGGATAAAGGGCGAACGAGGAGAAAGTTGATATTTCCATTCGTCCCTTACTCGCATAAATGTGCACGCATGAGTAAAAACCGGTGTGTATCTATATATCCCAGAGTATGAGTAATCATCAAGGCAGGGTGCAATCTCCCTTCCCACAGGGACGTTCCTCCCACGCTCCCTCTCGTTGCGAGCAGCGCGAGCGAAAAAGACTTGTCGGGGCGAGCGCCAGGGGGCGCCGACGCCGTCTCGCTCAACCCCCCACCCTGTTTGCTACACTTGCCCGCTCTATCTCTCCTTGTCGTTGATCAATACGCGGAGCTTCCGTAAAGAGACGAAGCCGGTATCACAAAGCGGCGTTGTTCGTGGGTGCCTGCGCGTTTTTCAACATTCCGAATTTACGATAAATCGCGATTTTCGTTTATCAAAAGTGTGCGAGAGAAGGAAGAAATTCGTTTACGGTTTTTCTGTTCTTCGGTAGGAGCATCGAGCGCAGCCCGGATCGAGGACACGGGCGGGCACGTCGAGCGAACGGAAAAAAGAAAAACAATAGCAGTACCGAAATCAAAACTCGGGCGTTATGCGAGAAATGCTGATTTATGGAATTTCCGTTGCGACGAGAGCCGGGACGAAACGAGGGAGAAAATTTTAGTGCTACGGCCACTGGACGTGTGTGAAGAAAGCTTCGAGTCTCGAGGAGAGAGGAACAGAGACAGAGAGAGGAAGCGAGAGGTCGCGCTTCAAAGGACGGAGATTCGAGCTCGAGTGAAAAAACTGGCGGATTCGGGTACATCGATAAACCTTCGCGATGGCAAAGGTGAGTCTTGTCTCTCGCTCTTTTCTTAATTACAAAACCGGATAAGTTCACGTCGGTGAATTCAGTATGTCCCTTTCTCTCAAATCGATCGAAATCACGAGTGACATTTTTTTATTCACGAGAGGCTCGGAGGCGAGTCCACTGTAGATAATCTCGGGACATCGGTTATAGAATTTAGGATGTGAGCCTCGATGCTCTGTTATCGGGTAATCCGAAAATTTTTCACAATCGAACCATCGGAGTTTCAATTTCAACGAATCTTTTGTTTCAATTTCTACGAAGTCAGGAAAGAATGAAAAAAAAAACGTCGATGAAAAAAATCAATAGACAATTTATCTCTCGCGTCACTTGACAACAAGGAGAATATAAAAGATTATTATTTTTAATCTAGAATATCATTAACCAAATACGGAACTTTTAAAATAATATTGTTTTGAACTAAAAAATGTCTCTCAAATGTAATTCAAAACGTTATCACAATAGTAGTATTCAAAATCAAAGCAATTCCGATTCTATCGAAATAATGAAAATATTGATATTTTTTTTGCAAGATGCCTTATTTTGTCTGTAAATTCCAACAAAATTTATTATGTCAAAATGTACAAAGTGTATGTAAAAAATGTCTCTCAAATTTAATTCAAAACGTTATAACCATACTTTAGTATTCAAAATCAAAGCAATTCCGATTCTATCGAAATAATGAAAATATTGATATTTTTTTTGCAAGATGCTTTATTTTGTGTGTAAATTCCGAGAAAATTAACGCATATGTTTACGAACGTCCTTCGTTACGGTGATTGAATTTTCGTAAGATTCAACGTGGCTGGACGAAAACGAGAAGAAGTGGGAGAATGAAGCTCGGTGTAGGAAAAATTGATGCCTATGTGCGAGCGTCGTAGCGAATGAAACGAAGCGAACAGGTGAAACGCGATAAGCAACGAATTGTCGATAAGAGGCGAAACCTAACCGTCGTCCATTTATATAAATGTTTGACAACGTACTACGGGATCAGAGTGCTACACAGTCGAGCGCTTACACGCGTTTACATCGGTACGGCTTGTAACCCGATGTAAATAATTATTCTCGTCTTTGCGAGCGCTCTCGGATTTTCGTCGCCGATACGAAAAACATGAAAAGTCTCACAGTGATAATTTCCTGCGCGTTTCCGCGTCATTTTATCGCGGAACCGTCCAACACTTGAGGAAAATAATAATGACAGGTAAAACAAAAATTTATTTACACTTCATTACCGACTTTTTCGTGGAACTTTTTTTTTCTTTTTTCGAATAATTTTAAACGAGATTTTCGCAAACGTCGGCCCGTCACATCCATCATTCGATATCTGTAGTGGGCGCACCGCACTCTCGATCTTTTTCCACTCACAGACAGAATGATGAGAGATTGCTATAATAATAAGCGTAATATAAAAAAATATTGAAGGATCGCTTCGCGATTCTCGACGTAACGCATTGCCCCATTCTCTCGACATTCGAACATTTCCTCTTTTCTACTCGTTAAAAGCTTCGACGAGAAAAAAAAATGGTAAACAGTGTGTCCCAAAGGAACGCCCCGAGAATCACCGAGGCGAGACTCGAGCGTGTTTTCTTTTCGTTCCTTTTGTAAGCGCGACTAAAAAAATTCATTTTTACGGAAAATGTAAATAAGTGTTCGAAATAATTTTTTAACGAGAAATCCTCGTCGGTAGTAAAAAAATGACAGTGGTGTCTTTTTATTTATGTAACAGGCCATTTCGTTTTTCCACTTCGAATATTCGACTTTAATGTACTTCAAGTACGTTATGCCCGTTATATATATTTTTTCCATCCTCACGTGCGTCGGTAATTTGTGCTTCGAGCCAACGACGATGGTTTGACCTCGATTCTTCACTTTTCACGCTGGGGATCTGTTATCTGGACATTTATTAATATATCTATACATATCGGCGCCTAAGCGAGAACTCGTGTATACGACGGAGAAACGCTCACAAAGCCCGAACGCGTTTAACACGTGGGAAAATGAGAATTCCATGCAAACATAGTTTCGCAACGTTGCTATACGTTAACGCACACCCGGACTGTACGTGACTTTTTACGTGTAAATTCCCGTTTGTGCCTCGAATCCGACGTGCGCACCGAGCTTGATGATGGCATGTGTCCCATTTTTCCTGGATTTTCCATGAGTTTCACGAGACATTGCCGCGTGGACGTTTTTCAGCCTCGTCACGCGATCCTCTCGCTCTTCGTCTCTCTTATCGACCTCGTTCCATTCGTATCTCCGATAATTTCATGATTGTCCTAGGATTTTCACCTCATTCGCAGTTTCATGGGGTTTATCGACTTTGCCATTAATCCTCGAATTCATATTTACTTGTCAAATTCTTATCAACGACGCCTAAATTACAGTCTTCGTACAAACGTTGAGGATGAAATCATCGAAAAAATTGTCGTCACTGAATTTCCTGATTGCTCACGGTTTTTCACCGTGAATACGTAAATTCGTGATTTATCAAATTTTCCATTTGCATTTATTGTGATATTTATCGTCAATATTGTATCTTGGTCGGAATTTTGTTGACTGAATCATTTGGTTCGAAAATTAAAGATTTTTTATTGTTTCGTGTAAAAGAAGATTTGGAGGAATGGTAGGTACAATCCATGTCAAAAGTATTTTCAGAACGAAAATTTGCGAATTTCTGACTTTTTAGACTTTTGAAAGCGGTCTGAATTTTTTGTGTATTAGCTACAATAGCGATTAACTACTTCCAATTATTAATTAAACCATTTCAACAATTAACATTGTTTGAACAATTAAAATAAAAAATTTTAGTGAAATGCTTTCAAATTTTGGAATTAGCATTGAACACCCATATGAAACATGTAAAAAAAATGTTACGGAGATGGTACTTTTTTTTGTTTATGTTTGGAACGTTTTATGAATTTTCTATAAGACGGCAATGTTAAATTTTAAAAGTTTGAAAGTTCATAACTTTAAAACCATGTAGTGAATCATTCTCAAATTTGGCACAAGGATTTTTTAGCCGTTTTGAAACAAGTCTACAAAATTTTAACTTTTTCTTACCATTTTAAAAATAGGGTCAATTCCCTGTCGATCGCTGGGTGTCGTATAAACATGGGGCGGGTCCCTTTTTGCAATTTTTGGGAAATTAATTTTGATAAATTTTAAGATTTTCATCGATTAAAAAAGAGTAAATATGTTGGGTATATTTTACGAAATTTCCGTGTTATCATTTTGCGAACCATGAAAATTCTCTCATTGAAATAAGTGTGTGATTTTCACTAAATAATTTTTTTCTCCAAAACTAGACGTAGACCGAGCTCATTTTTTTTGAATATTCTTTGCGAATCACTCTAACATCTCCTTTTTTCTATGAAAATGGTAAATACCGTTTCTGAGTTATTTTGAAAAACGTATTTTTTCACCGCGTTTAACACGCATTTAAATTGAAGAATCACAAAACTTCAAAATCGAATAACTAAAAAACTAGACGGTAGAGTCATTTTTCTCTTTTTTCAATCGATTTGTAAATTTTTCATTCAAAACATATATTTTTTTCAAAATTTTTGTAAATAACCAATTTTAGCGATCGAATTACCTGAACGGAATATAAATTAAAATTCGCAAGAAAATGAAATAAAGTACGAAAAATAATGAATTCTTCATCTTCCGAGTTAGAATTTGATACGAGTACTTTCTGACGTTCGATTGTCCTTAATCCGTCGAGTCGGAGTAGCGTTTGCTGAAGCAGCAAACAATTGGACACGTGTGCTCATTCTTTCGAGGTTCTCGTTTGTCACGACGAAATATCTGAAAAAAAAAAAATTTTCTCACGTATCCGAGAAGAAAAAAATGTGCAAAATTGCTTCGCAACAGCTTATTACATCGAACTTCATTTCCTGCTCTCGCATTTTTACAAATGCACTTTCAATATCCCGTAAAAAGCGCATAAACGACTGTTTACTCGGACGATGCTAAATATTCAGAATATTGCACGCCGGATTCATGCAACACTGAACTCTAAATCTACAGTCCAGGTTAATACACTTAATTTCAAATGGTCGTCGTAATTATATACCGAGTGTCTGCAAATCATCACTAGGAAACTAAAATTACACAAAATTAAAAAATGTTCACTGATTTTTTATTTTTTTAGAAATTGCTTTAGATAAGAAATTTTAACAGCAAACATTTTTTCCAATATTTCTGCCAATTAGCTCATTCCACTTTTGTCAACTAAACAATTTTATCGCAACTTCACGAAGTTAAAAAAGTGACCAAGATTAATTTTCGATTTTTTGGAAATTTTTTTTTTGAACACTGTGTATGTCTCGTGTCTCCATTTTATTCACGTGTAAAGAGAAATTTATTTTCTGGTTTCACATAAAGGCGAAGACATTCGTGTGTTTGCATGTTTATAGTAATACGATCATTGGGACGCACTAGTATTTTTTTTGCACTTACATCATCGTCTGCGCACAGTGCGTAGCGTAAAACTCGATACATACGTCATGTGCTGTCTGTATACAATGCATATACATTTATGCTGGGATCACCATGCGTGAACGAAAGAACGATTCATTGTCGACGACGGCGATTACAAAGAAAGAAAAATATTTCAGTCGAGACAGGTTTTTTTTTTCTTCTATCCCAAGGAACACTGCATCACGATTTTTAATAAATCGTTCACTAATCGAATAATTAAAAATATACACACAATTACGTTTTAATAACCCGGATAAATGTTGTTATCAAAATATTGAATAATGAAGTAAAAATAAAAATGTTTGTACAAGAGTTTGAGAGGTAATAAAAAAATTGTGAATAGAAAAAAGTTGGGAGGGAGAAATATTGAAAAACGAGGATGTCAGGCAATACGCATTCTGTAATATCGAATTATTATAATCGTCGTACGTGAATGAGCGGAGAATCAAAGTGCCCACGTAGCTATATATGAACGATTATTACAGAATGGGAGTGTCGTCGACGGCTGTGGCGCATCTCAATGTCTCCTTTGATCTTTGAACTTTGACCATACAAGTATTCCATACAAATATGCTTTTGAACCGTGATCCGAGAATTTGTACAATACTCTAGAATTTTCAGTCACTCGAGATAAAAATTTCGGAATTGAAATCATTCCCAAAAATCGAACGAAAATAACATTTCGAAATTTTTTTTTTTATTCTAACAAGATAAAACGAATAGATGAACGGCTTCAATAAGTTCGATCAGAGTTGATTAGAAATTGATTAGAAAAATGATAAAATGTATTTGATTCCAAGGTATCGCAGTAATGAATTCACCACATTCCATGTCCAGAGTTGGAGAATGGAACAGTCCATATAAAAATGCTAATTCTGTTTTGTAAGCGCATCACTCGAGAAAAGCTGGACCGATTTGGCAAATTTTTTTTTTCATTTCCGTCTGAAAGACATTTCCACGAAAAAAATCGAAAACTTGCCTACAAAACTGCTAAATTCGTAAATAAATAAAAGTGTTTTTTAAAATGATTTGTACGATCGTTTCGATCGCTACGAACATAATTTTCATGTTACTAAAAGATTTAATGAATCCCTACTAATATCTCTACTTCTCTACTATATAATATTATAAATGTGATTGTCAGTACGTTTATTACGCTTTAACGCGAAAACTAATCAACCGATCATCATGGAATTTTGTACACATATTCTCAAAGGTATTGAGAAGGATATAGGATACGTTTTATTCAAAAGAAATTTTTTTTTTAAATACGTAAACATTTTTATTGAGAGTAAAAAATGTATTTTGTATACGCGTAATTCCACGTCATGTCGCATAATTTTAAAAATCATTAGTGAAAAATTTTAAAATTCACAAAAAACTCGAATTTATGATAAAAAAATGTGAATAGTGGCTTTAAAAATCGAAGATATTCGAATCTCACTTTGATCTATAGCTCAGAAAATTTGTTTTATAGCCTAGTATAACATATATTTTCTTCGGAAAAATAAAAAATGTCGCTCATAAAAAAAATCAAAATTCAAGTTAAAAGTTAAGAGAAAAATGGGAAAAATATATATATATTTTTTTTTTTCATTTTTTTTTTTTCAGTTTTATTTTTCAATTTTTTTTCAACAACTACATTTCAAAACGAAGAAAATAGCCACCGGAAAAACGTGATTACGATAATTTAATCAGGAGATATGATAACTAGAAAACTACCATGTTGTTATTTTTTCGCGATTTTCAAAATTTGATAACTCCGTAGCTTTTGAATATTAAGAGCTCAAAATTCAGGATTAGGCATATTTTGATACGTACAAAAACATAAAAAAAATTGAAGTATGTAAATAAAAAAATACGATTTTTAAATCACACGAAATGACGTGGAATTATTACTCATACACTTTTTAAAAAAAAAAATACGTTTTGTAATTGAAGTTCAAGTCCATATCAAATTGAAAGCTTCAGTAGTTATTTTCTGTAACTTGTACGAAACATACTAAAACTATTTCAATTTTCGAGGTTGAACGAAAGTTCATTGATTGAAATATTTTTATTTTGATGTAATTATCTTTGATAGTTTATTAAGGGGTTCGATGCGAACGAAGTCGCGGGTAAACGTTAGTAAAATAATAAATCCACAATATGTACTCCATATGTTCCGGATCCAGGCTCGGGCCATCGAACAATTATTTGTCGATAACGAGCGAGGGTGAGGAAGAGACAAGCCACGTCCGTGTAACACGTAGTTATACCACTGATTGACCTTCCAGCCGACTCCGGTTTGCGCTTCGGTACATTCAATTCCATTGGGAGCGCATCCGTGACTGCGAATCGCGAGCAATTTCAACTCCATGTTTTCTAGACTCCTCCAGTCCTCGTACAATCCTTTTCCGGTTGTTCGCTTTTTGTTGTTCTCGTTTGTTCTCTTTCTTTTTTTTTCGCTGGGAATATCGGAATCCCGTGTAATTTCCCCTGCGCAACAACGAGGCCACGAATATTTGTACTGTCAAACTCTTATGTAAAGAGAGAAATTTTTTTTCTCTAAAATCTAATCTCAGGAGTCATTGAACCGATAACGAAAATTTCGAAATCGAAAATAAGTGAATTTCCGATCGACTGGATCGAAATTGTATTTCCCATGTAATCGAACGGTGCTAAAAATATGAAAAATCAAGGATCGATGAAAAAAAAAACACGAGGAAAGACGATCAAGCCGATGAACGTCCCTCGCGAGTCGAGTGTATATTTCTGAGCTGTCTTACAAGTACTTAACGAGATCGCAGACAATGGATCCGGGAAAAAGGAAGGATGCCAGCGATAGGAAAACAAGGGAACGTCCGATAGTCAAGAATTATCGATAATTGCCAGACAGGAAAGGGGCTTCGTGCTTATCTCTTTTTTTCCTATCCTCGAAGCTCATTTAATTTGCAAATTAAACATCGCGTCTCGTTTTTTTTCTTTCTTTCTTTTGGCACACCATTCGTACGCTCGGGCGCGTCGAAATTGAGGCTCAAAAGTTTTTTTCGACTCGAGGTATTCGTACGATGCTCGCATCGAAACGGTAGCCGAGAGGTGTGGGCGATCTGAATTGGCGCGAATTAAACTCCTAATAGAATAAAATTATACCCGGCTCACTCGGGTACGTTCGCTTCTGCCGCGATTGCTGTACGTTGATGCAACTCGTGGCACACGATGCACGAGCGATCGTGCACGTGTGTGTGTGTGTGTACGAACCTTTTCAACGCGACCCACAGGTCGAACGAGAAATATATATGAAACTCTCGTTACAAGATCATCTCACGACGTATGCGAGAAGGAGCATCTCTGCCTACAACAAAATGCTGCTGCGTCGGAGGTCATTGTAATCGACGATGATCTTCCATTCAACGAATTCGCAGTTCTTAAATCATTAATGAATGCCGTAAAATAAACGAGTAAAAAAAAGTCCAAAGTTAATTTATAGGGTGGGGGAGGAGGCAAAATGGGGTACTTGAGAAAAATTTCTGATTCCAAGGGTTTTAATATGCTGAATCTTTTTTTTTTAATCACAATTAAAGGAGAAAAATACAATTTTTAGCTGAAATAAAATTTGGATGAGAAAAAAATTTTTTTTTTTTCATATTTTGTTAAGTTATTATTAGCTTTGACGTCTTATTTCGAGTAATTAATTGATGATTTATTTTAATTTTTGTTTAAATGTGTTTCATTACCAAAGAAAATGTTCTCTTTCGATCTGTTATGTTAATTGATTTTTAGATTTAATTTTTGTTTAAATGTGTTTTTAAATCACCATATACCTACAATGTTCTTAGCAAATAAAAGACTATTTGATATTAAATTTTATCAAAATTTGAAATATTGAAAATTTTCACCAAATTTTTGAGGTACCCCATTTTGCCTCCCCCCCCACTATCAAAAAAAATTTTTTTTTTCGATCGAACAAATTTCTAAATTACCATAAAATTCACGGTCACGATAACAAAACGATTACGATCGCTAGTTATCGAATTCCTGGTCTATCTTATCGGTGATAGCTCAAGAATACGAAATGTATACGTGGAGTGGGAAAATGTCGGTCACCTGTCTCGACGTCTTCGAGGGGCGCGTGCAGGTGCTCGAGACAAAGCGCTCCAAAATTATATTAACAGGTCGTTTCAAAATTATTACAATCCGTTCGGAAATGATTACGAGACGGAAAATTATACGTTGCGGGTCGAAAAATCATTATTGACGATTAAACGAAACGAGTAATAGCTGATGCGCGAGTCTCGTTGGTGGGAGCGAAGAAGAAAAAAAAAGAAGAAGGAACAACGAGTTGGTTTCACGCTACGTAGTTTTATCGCGCGCGTGAGTCCAAGACCGTGTCGCTCCGCTCGTGAGGCCAGTCGTGATCGAGCGGCTCGCGTAGCGAGTAGAAGAAGAATCCTCTTTTCTTATATACGGGCCCCCGCCAATTATTCGAAAAATGTAAACATTGAATGCAAATTAATTGAAATAAAACGTATCGCGGTGTTTGAATATCGCAACAAATTGGTTCGTGCGGGCAGTTTTTTTTTTTGCTTTTTCAACGTCTTCATTTATTCTCGCAATTAAATTTTACTATCGGGATCAGGAAGACATTCCTTCGATAGGAGAACAAAAAAGTTACGAGTATGAACTTGTGTTGGAAGAAACGTACATCGCGCCTCGGAATTCGTGATTTTTTTTTTAAATCCAGTCCTCGCTTGTCACGATGAGCATCGATTTGCTCAGCTGTGAATCGAATTCTCGATTGAAAATCGTGTCGTTCCACGTTCGTCGTTTTTAATGCCCGACGTGATGGATCGGAGATCCGATAACACGGAAATCCCGTAACCCTCAGGTGCGTCCGTACGAACAGATATTTATTTTTTCTATCTCATATTGACTATTTTTAAAAATCTTCTCTTCACTCGATAATCATATTTTTCTTCGCTCGACACAATCTCCATCTCGCTTCCTGTCGCAGTCGACACTTTCCAGTCTGTGAAACAAAAATCTGGAACGGTGTAATTTACATGCAATAAATTTTAGAAAAGAAAGCAAACCATAAAAATGTCAAAAAAATTATTTTTTCATTTATGTACAAACAATAACAATGGATCGTTTAAAACTCCCAGACTCATCGGAGAAATAATAAACTTACATTGTACTCATATTTATAAAATCAAGTGAAATTCATAAAAGAGAATAAAAAAACGTAAAAAATGATCAAAAAAAATTACGAGCATGAAAAAGACAATGGGATCGCGTTTTTCCACGATTGTGAGGGATTGTTAATTGAAAAAGTGTTACGTCTTACCGAGATAAGATCGTAATGCACAGCGTGTAAAGTGCACCCACACCGGAGTGATTCGATGTAACCCATTTTCTCGCAGTGTGGAGGCGAGCGATTCGTGTTCTCCGGAGAGGAGGAGCTTCTATCGCGTATTTTAACTGGATCAGTCGCGGTGAATGATCTCGAGGAATACCGGGTACTTGGCTACGCACGTGTGTACTCTATCGCGCGTATGAAAAAAAAAAAAAAATTCGCGAGTGTGCGCGCGCGTATTTAATATTGCGTGAGATGCTGCCGTTCGGGGCTTCTGCTAGCGGTACTTACCACCACAAATAATTTATTTTATCCGCGCCAGACTGCAAATACGCTGATGCGATATACATATATAGCGGAATAATAGTCAAGAACTAGCACGTATTATCGTTACACATGTTTACGTACGCAATGCGCGTGCCTAGCTCAAAGAATGTTTTGCCTGTGTGCTAAATTTAATGCAAAAAAAATAGAACAAAAAAAAATTCCAAATTTTACAGACGAATCTTCTGTAATTTTAAACATTGTTTATATTTTCTGGTATAAATTGATTTTAGAAAATTCATCAAATTGTCGAATTGTTTCAGAGACTCGATTTCTAAAATCCTTTCGAAAAAAGACTATGAAACGATCTTACATCCGACAGCGATAATAAATTCGTTTTTATTGCTTCCTTGTTTTTTTTTTTGATTTTTTTTTCTGTACGTTTTAATAGCTTGTAAAATGAAAAGAGTGTGTAGAGATGGGTGAGGAATTACTGTAATTTCGAGGCCTCGTGACGTTCGAGCGCATTCGGAGGCATCAGCACGGTTAATGTCTAGGCCTGTGAGAATGCATAATGTAAAATCTTTCGATGCGTACATAAAAAAGTTCGGGCGTCCGGGGGCATCCGTCGAGTCAATAGTCGTTGTAATTCTCTAGCATCGCGCTGTCGAGAGAAAATCTTCCGAGCGAGATGAGACGCCTGATGTACACCGAATAACTTTCTCTGAATGCCACTTCGTGCCTCTTCGTTTCAATCTCGAGATATCACTCCACGAGTTCCATCTCGGACACGCTTTTCTTTATTTCATTATTTTTCTCTTCCTCTATATATTTCCCCCTTGCATTAATTCCTCACTTTTTCATGTCCCGGATCACGCTTGAGAGATTTTTTTTTTTTTTTCGTTTCCAACAGCCTAGTATTTTCATTTTCTCTTTGCCTTGTATATCATTATCGTGATCATTCAAGTACTACAATCTGGAAGTTTTAAATATTCGAGAAAAATTAATTTTTTTCAGACTCGGGTGAATTGAGTTGAGATTTTCCTTTTTTTTTTTTCTTTTTTTTGCTCGTATTTTTAATGTGCGTTCTTGTACGTGTAGTCGCGTGTAGAAGATTTTTCTCAACGATTTCGCAATTTCTCTAAATCGTTGATGCGCGATGTTCCCGTATCATTCGATCTCGAGCTTTAGCCTCCGATGCACGAGCTCGAAGGAAAAATAATGTATTCCGCACGCTATGCAAAGTCTCGCATAGAAAGTGTGCGCAAAACGCGTAAGGTCACGAATATTTTTCGCACCGCGTCGCTGATTGAGAAAAAAAATATAAAAATTTTATTTTCGAGAAATTTCGTACTTTGGTACTTCTCATCACTCATCGCGTTTTCCTGCACGAGAATGAGAAAAACATTCGTGCTGATTTATCAATCTTTCCTTCGAAGACTCGAGAGAGGCTGAAATTACATTGATGTGTAATCGATCTCGCAGCGATCGCGTAATAATTGTAATGACCTCACGATCCATGGAAAATACGCGTATTTGCACGTGCGAATTAACGCGTACACGAAACATTCCACGTGAAAAGTGAGATTGAATTTTTTATCAATTTTTTGCAAATCCAATGAACCTTGAGCTAAAAATAAAAAAAAATCGATGAAAAAGCTTATAACTGTATGCAGCATTATATATAAATATATCACGAATAATTAAATGTGTTTCATTTCCCAAAGAAAATGATCTTTTTGGATCTGCTATGTTAATTGATTTTGAGCTTAAATTTTTGTTTAAATGTGTTTTTAAATCACCAAATGTAATGTTCTTAGCAAAAAAGACTATTCGATATTAAATTTTATCAAATTTTGAAATACTGAAAATTTTGACCAAATTTTTGGGATACCCCATTTTGCCCCCCCCCCTCACCCTATTCATATAATTAAAATCGATATAAAATAGTAGATGACTTGAATGATTGAAATTGAGCTCTCGCGACGTTGACACGGAATGTCTCACAGGGAGCATTTTATATTCCGTGGCAGGACAAGACTGTACAGTTATTGGCTAACTTTTAGTTCTTTCTGTTCGGGCATTATGTTCCAATTTCCGATGGGGATACGGCCAGACCCTGAACAATGAGTGCTTCGCTTCTGTATGAAAAAAAAATATATAGCACGTAAAATATAAATCAGTCACTCGGATCGAGCGCTCGCAGCGAGCTTTTCGTTACATCACGATTGAGTGTATGATTGTTTCAATACACCATGAAAAAATGAGACTGACGACGCTCGAGTTAGTTCAACGAGAGGCGATCGCTTATTAAAATTTCTTTCATCCTTCGATCGTCGAGAGTACAAACTCCTCGCGGATTCTTTCAACGTTTCGTTGATGTTGATCGAACGAAATCGGGGAAAAAAAGACGAGAACTCGAAAAAAAAAAAACGAATTATTATTCAGCGACTGGCTCGGGAGCTCGACGCGTCGTTTTTTCGATGTCAAACTCACAGGCTGCATCGCTTATGAACGCAGGTGCACCTTTTTTCTTTCTTCCCGACTGTGTCAGCGAAAAAAGTTGTTGAAAGTCAACGAGCGTGCGAAGGGCGTAATATATCGATTATGATAATTCTTCTATTAAAAAATTCAAAAAGTGATTTCTTATTAATCCGACAATATCAATTTTCAAAGAACATTGACCTTGAAAAGAAAAGTTCGAATAAAATGCATAATATAAATTTTTATGGATATAAATAGTATTTCAATTTAGACCTGTATTTAAATTTGAATAAATTGACCTTGAAATTTAAAAAAATAAAATTACTCGATAGAAAAAAAGTGGTCGTTGGGACGTTAAAGATTTGTCCAACTTTCCAAATTAAAATTTTAAATGTATTTTCAAATATGTAAATGCACATTTCGATCTTCGACCCGGTTATCAAAATGTCAAACTTCAAGATTTAATTCCGTCTGGGATGGAGGATTCGAAGTTGAATACCGAAACTCGAATATAATGAGAGACAGAGATGTAGATCGGTCTCGAAGTAACTTTTGAGGTAGCGCGACCTTCGCTGGAGACAATCGACCTCGATCAACCTTCGGTGAAAAGCGACCGTTGATACGAATGCAGGATCGGCGAATTAATGAATAAAAAATAAGGAATAAAGAGCGAACGGGAGGAAAAGGAGAGGAAGAGAAAAAACAAACGTTTAATACAATGCGCGAGTTTGGTATCCGATCGATACATAATCAATAAGAAACTGATAATCGATCGTGCATACCAAGGATACGTTATGTGATAGACTTCGTGCGCTGCCCCCTCGCATAGCGTAACACAATGGATCGTGTTCGCGAAGACGTTGAATATTCAATTTGATCTTCCCGAGCGCATATACGAGCGAAGGATTTGTATATAGTAAATCTTTCACGGAGACACACCGGGTTTCTCCTCGGCTCTTTTTTTATTCTCTCCCTCCCCCCCCCCCTTGCATGAAAATGAAATCGCTACGGAATGATAGAATCGAGCTTACGTAATCTTCGATTATCGAGAGTGTAATTAAAAGTTGGCGATTATTTCCAACTTCTAGTTTTCATAGATTTTTTTAAAAATTAATAGAAAATTCATTATTTAAATCTAATCACGTAGTTTCGTTAGATGAAAATTAAATTACGTAGGAATTGAAGATTTTTTTTGAAAATGTCTTAAAAGGTATTTTTGATTGAATTGTGTAGAAAAATACAAAAAAAGTGTAGAAAATATTTCTGTGAAACAATTGATTAAAAGGGATTTAAAATTTCAGAACGCCGGGGAGAGTAGAATTCCAATTCCAAGAGCGGTGAGGCCGTCTTTCCTTCCAAAATCGAGGCTGGTTGGGTCTCTGAAGATCGGATCACACCACCAAGGACACCGAAGATCGAACATACTGTCGGGTTGTTTATCATTCACGGACAATGACGAGAGCAGAGCTTTGGCGCAGAGAGGAAAGTTCGCCAATGGACATTTTGCTTCAACTCCGCGCACGGAAGGTAATCAAGTTTGCCCGAGTTTGCCACGAAACAACACGTATAAAATAAAATATTTAAGGAGGTTCTGTCACTTCACGCTAGTCAAATCAGTAACTGTTTTTTCGCGATTTCAAATGGAACTGAATTGAACATATTCCCATATTTGATAAATTTTCTCAATTTGAAAAATGATTTTTTTCATTTTAAACATTTCTATATTACACAAAATAAACAAAAAAATTATTTTATAGTGTTAATTTGATTCACTTTCTTGTATCAATTAGTATGGAGTCACGTGAAATGTCAACGAAATG
>JAPYYX010000419.1:0-66961 GCA_030522605.1 Cremastinae sp. B BG-2022a | reverse complement strand
ACACAGGGCCGTCAAATTCAGAAAATTACGAATGAAGGTCTAGAAATTCTTTAAATTGAAAACACACAGTCTAAAAAGATTATTCTTCACTTCATTTATTGTAATAACACCATTTCACTGATATTAATTACGGTTCAATAAAATTAGGGCCCCTCTTATGCGCCAACAATTTACGGCCCCTCGCGCAAGGAATACCTTAAGAGTAATGGAAACCAAAAGTTACTAGACTTCGGAAATAACGTATTTACTAATTAATAAGTGAATGTTGAACAAGAACAAAAATTGGACCGTATCGCCATTCCTTGGATCGAAAAGAATATATCACCGCTTTTTTGAGCTGTATTTTTCAATATTGAGGGAGAAATCTGTAGAGAAAAATTACGATGCGTCAGCGCGGGTGAAAATTTTTCTCTGCAGATTTCTTCCTCAATATTGAAAAATTCAGCTCACAGAAGCGGTGATACATTATTTTCGACCCAAAGAATGGCGATACGGACCAATTTTTGATGACAATTCATTTATTAATTGAGAAATCCGTAATTTTCAAAATCTGGATGGTCACGTGGTTTCCATTGGCCTTAATAAGTGAATTCTCATAAAAAATTGGACCGTATCGCCATTCTTTGGATCGAAAGGACATATCACTGATTTTTTGAGCAGAGTTTTGCAATATTGACGGAAAAATCTGTAGAAAGATTCAAAAAACGACGAGACGATCCCATTTTTCTCCACAACTCCACACCGACCACGGGTCCACTACTGCCAGTTCTTTTTTTTTAAATTTTATATAATTAATAAAATCTTTCACCAAAAACTATTTAAAAACATATTGAACAATAATAGTTCAAGAAAAAACAGCGAAAGGTAATTTTTCGAATTTTTTAAAACATTCTAATAATTTTAGTTCGAAATTATTTTTCGGGGGCTCAACACCTCTAAAAAGTTTCTTTTTTATGTTCAATTACACTAACTAAAAAATAGGTTAAATAAAAATTAAGTTGATTAATAAAAGCATATATAATGAACGTATTATAACCTCGACCTGCTTCGACCGCTGTTGACTCGATAAAAAAAGAAGACTAAGTGTTCGTGTCATTCAGAGCGAAAAATTTTCCCTCGGACGTACACACCGGATTATGAAAATAGATGACAATTTTTTTATGTACGTCCCGGTCTCATGACAAAAATTATCTCCCTCCCTCTCTTTATTTTTGTTTTTTCTTGACATAAAAGTTTGGTAGCTCCTTTAGATCTTTATATAAATGGAAATGATGTTTCATTCGTCGATGCGATCATCGGTCGACGCCGCGTATGCCGTGGAGGCGATCGTTAACGGTAAATTCTTGGGAGCTGCATCCAGAGAAAGAGAGAGAAAGATAAAGAGCGGACAACGACAACAAAAATAGAAATAGAGAAAAATAAGTAAATGTGGAAAAAAGAGAGAATAAAATAGAAAAGAAAGATAGATTATAAACCGTTCCATGACGAGTTATCGGCACGGAAGCAACAGTTTTTAAAATATTCGTTGAAATTTTTATTTTATTTTTTTCATTTTTTTATAATAGTGTTATTCATTATAAACTAAATTTCAAATAACAGTAAATATCGGGTTCAAAACTACATGCAGACAAGTTTTCTATAAAAACAATTTTTTTTTAATTTGACAAAATAATAGGAAAAAGAAATTCAGTTTAGTTATACTTTTTTTTCAAAAAAGGGGATAGGTTTAGGGTTTCCTTTTCAAATGAGGTCTCATTTTTTTCATAAAACCCACCTGACCCCGTAATATGTATCACATATTTTCTTGTCATAATTACATACTCAGAAAATATGTTGAACATAGTTACTTGCTTACAATTCTATTCTATATGCTATAAAGTAAATAAATTTTCAAAGACATATGTTTGTTTTTGATGAACTTCACTTTACTCGAAAATATTAAAAATTTAATTTTTTGGGGGTCTTCTAATAAAAGAGTTTTTTAATTTTTATCATTTTCTTTGAATAAAAAATTTGTTTAATTTTGGTTTGTCAAAAGCGTAATTAAATAATGTAACTAGCTATTTACTATGTAATTATTTTAGTGGATGGTTAAAAAAAATGCGAGCCTCAGCGTACGCAAATTCGAAAAGTCTTTTGAGGAAAACATGTTTGAAAAATAAATTACCAAAAGTAAACAATTCGATACAATAATGATAGCCGGTCATAATATCAAAACCGATTCGAACAAATGTAACCCTAATCACTTACACATGCCAAATTGAGCCCAATGTAAACTTTAAAAATTTGAATTTGAATAAAATCGAGCTAAGCTTCCAGAATTTTTCATAGGTCCGAAAATATAATTTACATCTTAAAACTACAAGCTTTCCATTTTCTATATACTAAACATGGACTCAGAATTTTTCGGACTTAAAATCATATATACAATTAATTCCAGAGCTTTTGAAAATCGTCTGGGGTCAATATGACCCCGTATAAGGATCACGTAACTTTTTAGAAGTGTGAGTAATTAGGGTTAAAACTCAAGAAACACCTTGAATTTTACTAAAAATTTATGGAATAAAAAAATCGTTTCTTAAACAGTCCAAACCTAACTCTCCCCTCAATTTATGTGATTGTATTACGATGGTATTATTAATACCATCCCTCCGTCCGTCTATGTAGGGTTTTTAGCACCTTCGGCGTATGTAGGGGGGTTGTTTTCGGCGGCGCGCTACCAAGCGCACAACTCTTGATAAAACAATGTGAAAAAATTCATGGATGATCTTTAGGATGTCCTTTATAAGTACGAATAGGAATTTTTTGGATATTTTTATTTTTAATATTTTTTTTTCATTAAATGTAAAGTAAAAGTTTCGAGAAATTCGGAAAAGTAATTTTGGCCCGGACACGATCGACCCCTCTACATAGAGGGAAGGTTAACATTGAATACATTTAAATTTTAAAACGTAATGGTGAGATAAATAACTATGATAAAAAGTGTTCAAAATTGAATAAAATATTATTGAAGTATTGAAATATAAAATAATGATGGCTCGTTACTAATATAATAATATTAATGCTATTCTTACAAAAACAATAGTATGCTTAATATTTTAAAATAATCGTGAAAAACATGGAGGGGGGGGCAAAATGGGGTACTTAAGAAAATATTACGATTCGAAGGGTTCAAATATGCTGAATCTTTTGTTTTTTCATTATAATTAAAGTAAAAAAATAAAATTTTCAGCTGTCATGGGAAAAAGATTTTTTTTGGCGGGTACAATGGAACACCCCACCAAGAACTGAGAAATTTTTTTTTTTATAATTTGTTAGCTCATTATAATTATATAAATAACAAATTCGCTTTAACGTCTTATTTTAAGCAATTAATTGATGATTTATTTTTATTTTTGTTTAAAAGTGTTTCATTGCCAAAAACAGTTTCTTGTTCCATCTTCTATATTGACTGATTATTAATTTTAATTTTTGTTCAAATGTGTTTTCAAATCGTCAAATATAATGTTCTTAGTAAAGAAAAAACTATTTGATATTAAATTTCATTATCTAGAAATATTGAAAATTTTCACCAAATTTTTGAGATACCCCATTTTGCTGCCCCCCTATTTCTATAATTTTTTACAACAATTTTACTTGGAATAAAATTAAGTTGAAAATCAGTAACGATACATATATATTTCTCCTCAATAAAAAAGGAAATCATAGTTAACTTTTCGTTTAGTTTCCATCATATTACAATAATTTTATCAAAATTGAGTCGAGATCGGAAGATGTTAAAAATATAAATAATAACAGGATAAAAAGTGTTGAATACTCGAAAAAAGATGTTATTAATATATCAAAACAACGATGACTCGTTAGTGTTGTAATAATAAAAAATATTGTATTATAAAAAAATTAGTATATTCGAAAAAAATGTAATGTCGAATAATATAGGAAGTTGATTAAAAAATGCAATGCCGAGTTAGTTATTCTGTTAGGAGGGGAAAGAGATCGGGAAAGAAAACGGGAGGATTACGCAGGTCGATCGTCGAAACGGGTCCGTAAGCGCGGAGAAGTGGAGAGGCGAGTATAACCGAGTAAAAGAGTAAAAGAGTAAAAGCAGTCGTCGTGCATGCCAGGCTTCACTCGGACCCCGTTCCAACGTGCCATTAGAAAATGTTGAGCGCGCTCTCTATACCGTTAGCGAACGCTCGTTGCATGCACGATCCTCTCTCCTCTCTCGAGCCTATATACCGCCTAAATTATTACCACACGCCCGATATCTTAAATGAATTCTCTCTCTCTCTCTCTCTCTTCATTTACATACAATTTTTTATTCAAAAAAAATTAAATTATTGACATTTGAGACGCAATTTTTATTTTTTAACAATATTTTATTTTTCTATTTGTATAAATATCGGACAAAATTATCTCGTCGTATTTTAAATACAAAGTAATCGAAAGGTGAAAAGAATTTCTTTTCCTTCGACACGTAGGAGTGATGAAAATGAATCCCCCCTCCCCTCTCTCTATCTGTCCTTTTTTCTTCCTTCCTCTCGAAAACTTTTTCAAATTAACATACGCCCAATATGCAAAACAGATTTTTCCCCATCAGAAGATTTCTGAATTCATAAATAACAAGATGGAATCCATCAAGAGATATTTTAAATAAATTTCTATCTTAAAAATGAAAAATTATTGTTTTTCATTTTCTGTTGATTGTAATCAACGATAATAAATATTAGACTTTGGGTCATAAAAGTTTTCAAAAATTTTTTTATTTTCAGAACTTTGATCCCGAGTTGATATTTCGTCGACAAATGTTTGAAAATTAAATTTTAACTATTATTATTTATTAATTAATATAAACTACATATTTCTTCGAAAGATATTTCAAATAAACTTCTTTCTACAAAATGTAAAATATTTATTATTATTTCACGTTAATTCGACTTCAGAAGACAAAAATTAAAAATAATATACTTTTATTGTTTTTCAGAAGGTTGATCCCGAGCTGATATTTACAAAACAGGAGCGAATCGGGAAAGGTAGTTTCGGTGAGGTCTTCAAGGGTATCGACAACCGGACGCAACAGGTAGTCGCGATAAAAATAATCGATCTCGAGGAAGCCGAGGATGAGATCGAGGACATACAACAGGAGATTATGGTACTCTCGCAGTGCGATAGTCCCTACGTCACCAAGTATTACGGATCTTATCTCAAGGTGATCTCAATCCACTTTTATTAAATACATACCAAAGCTGTTTTTTTCGAAAAATGAAATAAATTTTTCTTCCCGTTTCTATTCACTTACATCATACTAATAAATTAATATTATTATAATATTTAGGGAACAAAGCTATGGATCATCATGGAATATCTGGGCGGTGGATCCGCCCTAGATTTGATGAAAGCTGGAAATTTCGAAGAGATGCACATCGCGGTTATTTTGCGCGAAGTCCTCAAGGGCCTCGATTATCTTCACAGCGAGAGGAAACTCCATCGTGACATAAAAGCGGCGAATGTTCTCCTCAGCGAGATGGGTGACGTTAAACTTGCTGATTTCGGAGTCGCAGGACAACTGACCAATACAACGAGCAAACGAAACACATTCGTCGGAACTCCGTTTTGGATGGCACCAGAAGTTATTAAACAATCCGCTTACGATTCCAAGGTCCTTTATTCTTATTATGCTTTTTTATACAATTCATTTTCACTCTTAAGAATGTACTAGAGATACAATCCCTGACAAAAGTGACTTTTTCATGATGAATTGTTAAAATTTAGTCTTCGTTTTTTTGTTTGAAAGTTGCAATTTTGTATCATGTTATTTACAACGATACTCGATAGTTTGCTAACGTTTTATGAACAATTTTCATGTTATTTATTGTTTAAACAATTGAAAAACAAAAATTTTAGACAAAATTGTTTAAAGTCGGTTATTAACATTTTTATATGTACTGATAGTAAAAAAATATCAACAAGACCTCATCGTTTTAATCAATTTTTAAGTACTTTGAGAGAGGGAAATTCGTTTTATTATCACATAAGTGGTTAATTTCTTAAAAACTGTTTGGTACAAATTGATAAAATTTGGCAGAAAGATTCCGTAATATTTAAACATCTTGAGAAAAAATTTACAAGTAACTACTACCGTTTTTTCGATATTTATAACTTATTATAATTTATTCGTTTTGAATAATTTTTAAAAGCAAATTTGTGAATTTTCCATAAGAGACAACGTGAAATTGGGACGTCTTGTGAATTAAATATCTTTTGAACCATTCAGTCGATTATTTCCAAATTTAGAAGAGAATTTTTCAACATATTCACAAATAATGTTCCAAAATGTCAGGAATATTTTAGGAATTTATTATGAAAAAGTTACTTTTGTCAAATATCGTGCAGCTAATATATCATCAATATTTCACTGAATTATTATTATTATTTTCAATATTACGTATTTACATTTTTCACAATTCGAAATTGTCTTCATTTCGCAGGCTGACATCTGGTCACTAGGCATAACGGCGATAGAATTAGCCAAGGGCGAACCACCAAACAGCGAGCTGCACCCGATGAGAGTTCTCTTTCTAATACCGAATAATAATCCGCCTCAGTTGACTGGAAACTACACTAAGCAATTTAAAGAATTCGTCGAAGCATGTCTCAACAAAGATCCGGAAAACGTCAGTCATTTGATCAAAATTTTTCTATTAAAAAAAATACAAATGCTTCCATCAAAAACAAAAGCAAAAATTAAACGTTCGATAAAAAACATTTTTTTTCTCATTCATTTTAGAGACCGACTGCCAAGGAGTTATTAAAGTTCCAGTTCATTCGCAAGGCAAAGAAAAATTCGTATCTAATAGACCTCATCGACAGGTACAAAAAGTGGAAATCAAAGCGAAGCGAGGAATCCGAAACGGAGAGCGAAAATTCAGATTCGTGAGTACATCATTCATATTTTATAATAGTATAGAGAATAATAATGATAAAAAAAAGAATAAAAAAAACAAGGGAGAATCAACTGACGAAATCAATCGTGGACCCGTGGTCGATGTTGAGTTACGGCGGTCCTACAAGTTAATCTGACATGAAAAAACAGAACGAAATCTGTAATCGTTTTCACCAAAAAAATTCCCATAAACTCGCCTTTTTTTGGCCGATGACTAGATGTAAACCCTTAACTAAGAATTGTACGAAAGGAAGACAATCTAACTAATTAACTAACTAACAGGGAAGAATCGAAGCAAGATAGCGACATGGACGAGCCTTGGATAATGACGGTGAAGGGTCCACACGGTGGTAAAGGAAGTTCCGCAGCACCGGTACTTTCGAGCATTGAGGATCAGTCGCCTTCGTTGACCCTTAGTCACACTGGGAATCACAGGAACCTCGGTAACCATCAAACTCCCAAGACGCAGTCGAATGGGGCTTCGAGATCGCCGCCCAAAGATTCGAGCCTTAATCACTACAGATCTGAGTCCAGGGACTCGCTGCCCAGAGATACACAAGCCAAACACACACCGGTAATCTTTTATTTTTTTAAATTCATTTTTCATTCGATTATTTCATTGCAAAGATTTTGAAAAAATTGCTTGTTGAATGTAGAATGTGATAAAAGTGAGAAAAAAATTTTCAGTCCCGACCGCACGAAGCTGCGCCGCCACCTCCGAGTCATTCGTATCCTCGTGAGAGTAAAGAGCCGCGCGATTCTCACCAAGCCCGCGAGAGTGGAAATCGCGAGAAGAGAACAAGCAAACCAGAACCTCCTATCGCGCCGATTCTCGATCACAGATCCGGAGACGAAAAACAGCGTCCCAGGAGCTCTCAGGAGGCGAAGCATCCTCGTAGCGCCGCTCTTTCTTCCGTTATCTTGCCATTGCTTTCTGAGGTAAAACAGCTACCTCATCATTAATTTTGTTTTCTTGTCTTTCAACCTCCTTTTTAACCTCTGAAGGCTCCTTCAGAGCCCCACTTCCAAATATTTACCGCCAATTGTAATTTATTTGGCATCTAAGTGAAAAATATAACGTTATAATTTTTAGAAAAGTCAATCTTCTATAGAATTACCAATACGAGGTAACCTTCAACTGCAGTTGAGAATAACAAAATTTTATTATCTACTTTCCGTTGCAAAAAAATCGATAAGCTTTTTTTTCTAAATTTCAAATTCGAAGCTCAAACAACAGAACAAGATGAACCTGTGACAGCAGTGGTTGATCCTCGTCAAGAATTTTGGGTGTCTTGTGTGCCTAAATATTTCTATCCAAAAAAGATCAAAATCGTCAGATGAACCGAAGAGACTCGATCAGTTGAAATGATAAAATAAATGGAAATCATTCAACGCAGTGAAAAAACTAAATTCTTCAAAAATGAAGATCTTTCATTTACTTAGTGCAACGTTGTGGCTCGTGCTATGCACGGAATTCGTAACACTCATCGCCTGGGTGGACGATCTGACAAAATACATCGTCGAGAAATTAAATCCACGTCTCGTGAATGTCATGACATGCTCTGATCATGATCAACAATTCGAAAGCGTCGCCGTTGACGAATTCCTCTGCGGTCTCATGAAGGAAATACCCACGGTCAGAACGCATATGCAGAAGATTGATATCAATTTGATGGTCCCCAAAAATCTCAGTATCATTGAAAATGAGTACGTCATCGGAGCGACTGCGACACTTCACGTTCTCAGTCGTCGTTCGACAACGTACTATTTATGTTACTGGTAGCAGCGTATTCGTCGGCTGATCAACGTCACCGGAAGTTCTTGCTGATGTACAAGGTTGAAAAAGGGTCTGATCGAATTACATCAAAATTCTTTTTGAACTTTGCTCGCGAATATGGATTGATTGACTTCACAATCCTTAAATTCGTTGAAGAAGGAGTTACCAATTCCAAGCCGATTGTACATCAGCTGAATGGACTTACAAACGAATCGAAGATAATGATATGGCCACAGAACATGGACGGTTTATTCCCTAACAAACTAATCGACATGCAAAATCTTGAGATAGTTCATGATCATTTCTACGAATCATCAGGCAATATTAGCAGACGTTATCGTATGAGAATCTCGACCGTCGTACAACATGTATTTACGTTATTATGGTTAGAGAAGACGTATCTATTTTCAAATAAATTAATGGTTAACTTGAACCCGAAGATAATAGAGCGTCTTGCATATGCCTCGGAAGGAATTGATGCAATAACGACGATTGAGGCAGGATCGTCTTTTTTTCGTTTCGAAAAATTGCGTTCAAGATGGGTCGATATGAAACGAATTTGTGCAATTGTACCAATACTGAAACGATCCAGGACTTCTATAAACGTCCACATGTTTGGAGCATACTTATTGTCAATTTCGATCGTTTTGGCTTATTGGATCATAGCCCGTCTGCTAAAGTTCGATCGTTCGGCCTGGACCTTTTTCAACATCAGTCAAATACTTTTCGGGGTTAGTGGACCAAGAATACCGACTGCAAACGTCGAACGCATAATTTTCCTTTCTCTGGTGAGCATTTATGCATTTTATTCTGGCGACATTCACACCGTCATGACAGACATGACCATCGAGACTGAAACTGAAGTTCCATTCAACTGTTTCGAAGACCTGGACAATTCAGAGCTGGTACCTGTACTCACTACTGGGTATCCGCTAAATTTTTTACAATATTACATGCATTCACCTGACTTTCCAAAAACAAGGCAGAAGTTTACGTTACAAATCGGTACTGCAAAACACATAATCGGGTGTTTTAACGAAGCTATAAACTTTAAAAATGTAACTTGCATTGAAGACACGCTGTCGTCAATGAGTGAACCAAAATTTAAAGCTTTTTCCGATAGAGCGTTGAAAATTGCTAATCCTTGCTTTTTCACTTATTCAAGACATATCTTCGTGAGTGAAAAATCACCCTACCGAACGGCTATCGACACTATAAGTCGAATGCAAAGCTTCGGATTCGCAAGCCATGATATATTTTCATACTTTTCTTCTGAGGGGGAGGCGTTTAATCAGTATGGCAAGATGCAATTAAAGGACGAGGAATCGTCGAACCCACTAGCAAACAATCGTCTCACACAGCAATTACTTATTTTTGTGGCCGCTGGTTTGACATTCTCGACTTTTGTTTTTATCGGTGAAATCATATGGGATAGTTTGTCAGAGAAAGAATATTTTTCTCCGCTCAAACAGATCAAGTTGAAAGATTTGAAAAAGTTGATAAATTTGAAGCGGTTCAAGAAGTTCAAACGGATTCTTCACAAAAAGCTGATTATACGCAAAGTTGGATTGAGGGAATCGGACGCTTTACCTTATTAAAGCTCAAGAGTCAGCTGATGCAATGATGCTCATTACGCTCACGAAAATTAAACAAGCGTTAATGGTCTTTTACTGAAACTTCATGAATGCTAGATCTGAAGTATCGTCAAACCGAGAAAAAAAATTGTCATGCATTTGAAATTTCGAAACGTTTCAAGAATTACTGGAACGCGACGTGGCTTTGTGACATTGTGACACGTCAGTCGGATTGGTAACTACCAGGCAAAACTAAAATATTACAAATAAAAAGCAACATAAATAAAAATATCGCAGAAACTCCGATGAAAAACTGTAAACTGCAAAAATATCAGGTAACTCTCAAGGCCGCTGCAGTTGGAAATGGCAAAGATTTATTATGTACTTTACGCAGAATTCATGCACAAAAATAATAGTTTTTCTGAATCGCAAATTTAAAGCTCGAACACAACTTGAAAATATAACGAACTGGGAAAAGACGTAGCTTGATGAAATTGTGACACGTCGATAGAATCGATAACTATGTACCAGGAAAAACTAAAAAAACAGAAATAAAAAACACTCTAAATAAAAATATCAAAGGAACTCGAACGAAGAACTGTAAGCTGCAAAGAATATGAGGTAACAAGGTCACTGCAGTTGAAAATAGCAAAATTTTATTGTTTATTGTTTACTTGTTGTTTATTGTTTACTTATAGTTTACTTGAAGCGAAATTCATGCGCTTCTATTGCAAAAAATCGTTAAGCTGCAAGTTTTTTTTCCAAATCGGAAATTCAAACCTCGAACAACAAAACAAGTTACATCTAGTTGGCGGCCGAAAAAAGGCGCTTCTTTTGAATTTTTTTGGGAAAATGATTGGAGCTTTCGAACTGTTTCTTTTTTCATATCGAAGGGTATATTTTGTAAAGAATTCGATTTTTTCTTCTTCTAAATTATTTAAATTTCTAAGAAAATGGTAAATTAATATTATTTTAAACTGTTTGACGTTGCAGTTACAGCTACAACGTAAATACCAATATTCCGCGAGGGAGAATAACGGAGAAGGCGTCAGTGGAATGGGAAGGAACGGTAACGTCATAGATGAACTGAGGAGTGCCTTTGAACTGGCTGAACGCACGTCGCCAGGTATGAGCGAGGCTCTGGTCCGAGAGTTGCTCAGAGCTTTGCTGCCAGCTAATCATTCGGACACTCGACTGTCGATGCTCATGGAAAAGATTCTACTGAGGTAGGTACATACATAGTCGTTCTTTATTTTATTTAATTATTCGTGATAAGCTAACCAAATACTGATTTTAATCGTATACTTATTATAATATTTACACTTTCATTCTATTTATTTTACGAGCATACTTTACAATGCTCGTAAACTATGTAAATAAAACAAAAGCGTAAATATTTAACAAGTATACGATTATAATATTATACATATTATATTATTGTTATATTATATTTATATTATAGTATTATATTATAATTTGCGGCAGCTAATAAATATGGTTCTTTGGGGCTCAGGGATACGTAGGGACGCGAGAGAGCGAAGCTTCGCAACAGACTGTGGTCCGAGAACGTCTTGACGCTTTAGTTCGTCGCTTCGGGACCGGAGGAAATGAGATTGCCAACGGTTCTACATGCACCGAACGAGGGACGTCGTCATCGCCACCCTTGCGTCGCTTGAACGATATTCAACGAACGATTATTCATTAAACAGAGGGTAGAGTCAAGAGAAGGCGCCGTCGGCCATCGAAACTTCCTTGCATCGATTTTCGCTCACAATTATCTATTTTTCTCGCTATTACATCGCAGTTTTTTTGTTGTTATTTTACCTTTCTTGTTATTTTAACATTTTCATCCCTTCATTTTTATTCTATTTTTCATATTCCTTTCGCTTCTATTATTTTTCGAATTTTAAGAAAGTTACTTCGAATAAATTAAAAGACAAGTTTGTTTTAAAAAAATTGTGAAAATAGCGAGAAATAAAGATTTTGTAACTCGTCGTGCCTCTCGTTAGCCACGTCGTTCGAGAAAAGAAAAAAGAAAAGGCGAAACAAAAAAGTGTAAATATGTATGTAGCGCGTTAAGATAGACTCTATTGTATTCCAATTTTCAAGGTTCCAGCCAATTTGGTGAACCGCAGGCTTGAACTTGAAAAAAAAGAAGGAGGAAAGAAAAATTCAAAGCTAAGAAAAAAAATGGGAAAAAGAACTCGCGTTTGTACGGAACGCAAACTGAAGAAAATCCTCGATTTCATGATGATAAAAAATAGAGCGAATATATAAAAGAAAATATTAAAGCAAAAAGTTGGACAAAATTTTATCTAATTTGCAGAGAAAATAGAAAAAATAAAGTATTGGCTGTTTTTTTTTGTCTCTAAGACCGAGCTGTCGCATTCCTGGAAGACAAATAAAAAGATTAATAAAACGGAGATACATAAAATAAAAAAAAACAGAGCGAACTCAAAACTGAGGATGCCATAGCGCTCTCGCGTCGCCGAAAAAACTTTCGCGCACGACATGAGGTCAAGGAATTTTCCAATCTTTTCGTGCTCGAGGTTTTTAGTGTAAAAATAAACGAGATAGTAGAGAATTTAGTAAACAGATTTTCAATTTATGAGAACGTTTGAACGAAGGAGAAACGCTTCGCGATGATTACAAAAAAATTGCGATAATTGAGGAAAAATGCAAAAAATGCTTCGAGAAGTAAATAAAAAGTAAATAATAAATTAAAGAGAAATAATATGAAATACAAGAAAATTGTAGGAAATAATGAAAGATAATCAAGGAAATTAAATTAAAATCATTAAGGTACAATAGTTGGGGAAGGTGGAAAGAATTGTTATAAAATGAGAAAACTCTGATGAAATTTAAAATATTAATGAGAACAGAAATAAATTTTATAGATTTAAAATTGAAGAAAAAAACGTTGAACAAAATTTAAAGGCGTCCGAGTAGTCTCACACGTTTTAGCCGTTTCAAAGAAGTGAAAAATATTCTCTTAAGCTTTTTGCATTTTTCCGACCAGTTTTTCCTATAATATCTCGTTCTTTTTTCTTTTCTCTTTGTACGTTGACAAATGCGTTGTTGCGAAATGCATTTTGTGCCTTTCGAAATTCGTTTCGTGTATTCCGAAGCACTTGAAGACACAATGAATGCCTAAAATTTATTTAAAAATACAGAAAATGCGTTTTTCAAATGCCTCTTCTGTATTTTTAAATACATACGAAATACAAAAAATGCATAAATGCATTTGAAAATATACAAAATGCGTTTTTGGAAAAAAAAAACGTTCTTCCGATGTGCGAGGAATCCCGAGTCGTTGAAAAAATTGATTATTTATTTTGGAGACTGGAAAATTATTTTTTAACAATTAAATCCTAGTGATAAATTATTTCC
Source organism: Cremastinae sp. B BG-2022a (assembly GCA_030522605.1). Classification (NCBI taxonomy): domain Eukaryota; kingdom Metazoa; phylum Arthropoda; class Insecta; order Hymenoptera; family Ichneumonidae; species Cremastinae sp. B BG-2022a. The sequence continues at coordinate 53,277 of JAPYYX010000419.1, read as the reverse complement.
ACGTTTTATATTGGTTACGCTGAAAAAATTATTAAAAAATATTCTTTAAATCAAAAAAAAATTCAAGAAATTTGTTTAAATACGTGAATAATTAGAATTTAAAAAAACATTAAAACGAGACTTTTCAAGTCTTGACGAATCTAAAAACGGTGTAAGTAATTAATTTTCCGTCTACAGAATAAAGAAAAAAAATTTTTTCGTGATATATTGAAATTCGATCTCGACCTCTCATCGGATTCAATAGATTTTTTTTTTCACCCAGTTTACGAATTATTTTACGATAATCCCCATAAAATTCCCGTACGGTAAAGGTCCATGTTTTTTGCCCGCTATTCCGAAAGTGCTAGCAAAATTAGCTAGAAAGCAAAAACGATAAAAATCTCTAAGATTCTCGATCGATCGTAATTTTTGTTTATTTACGTTCCATCAAAATACTACGTGGCCATCTTGATCGCCTTGTAGTCCGGTCGGGTTAGTCGAAAAAACAAAAAAAAATTTAAATTGTATTAATTCTAGGCCGCAAAATAATAATTATATAATATTTGCCCTCCCTAAAGGTGAGTGCAATTATTTTGCGGCCTAGAATTAATGCAATTTAAAATGTTAACCCGACTGGACTATTAATTTCTTTCCAATCCTGAGATCTACTAGAAAATTTTCGGAAGTATTCTCATACAGATGTATCATCAAAAAGAAAGAAAGGAAGAGAGAAAAGAACTTCCCGCTCTTGATTTTTCGTCATAATGATAAAGAAATGGAAATAATGAATAAGGTAAACAAATCGGTGAAATATGCCTTGAGAATATTAATTTTCTTAATTAACTGATCAATTGATTAGTCGTTCATGTGGCTGATTAATTGATTAGTTAATTAATCAACTAATTGATTAACTATAGCACGGGCACATCCTTTTTGTATTATACTCTTGGTTACATTTACTCTGCAAATATTCATCGTTCGATCGTGGTTGACGATTTAACATGTTAATAAAGAATATTAAAGATAAAGTTGAAAAAAGGAAAAGTATCGGAGTTAGATACAATATATATGTATATATTGTATTTGGGCTCTTTTGACCTTGGCTGCGTACGTTGGAATGTGTATTATATTGGTAGTATGTGGCATGCCGAGGGCGTGTACAGATCTTTAACAAGGAAAGCGGAGAAACGAAATAAAACAGTATCGATAAATACATGATTTTTTTTCGTCTCAGTTTATTCAATTTCATTTTTTACCTTATTTTAGATTATAAAAAACAATCGGTGAATGTTGAAATTTGTAAACAAAAATTCGTCGTTAGTGACATCTGTCACATTTCTCGATGAAGCTATTACTGTCTTATCGACGGAGTAAATTTTGTTAAATAATGACAATTATTATTGAAATAGCATCATTATCGTTTCATATCCTCGAATGATCTTTACTATTTTGAATTATTTATAGAAAATATCGAAACACAGTTGGAACTTACAAATAGGAATTTATGTAGTGGCGACATCTGTCGCATTTTCAATGCAGCGAATACTTTTTTACCGAGCGAGAGAATTTTCTATCCCTTTTTTTAACATAAAAATATCTCGATCACAAATATTTTACGTCCTTTTCCATTCAGCGAGGAATTTAGTACTCTTGATAATTCTTATCTACGAAATGAACAAGAATAATGTCTAATCGAGATATCGCGCAATCTCTCGATTCTTCAAAATGGCCGCCACCGTTGCGCCGCAATGCTCTTGCACCTCTCGCTCGCTCCTCATCCAAAGTTTTTTCTAAACATTTGACGTTTCTACCGAAATGTTATCATAATAAAGAAGTGAAAAAAGCTCACTTCGAATCGCCATTCTCGCAGATTACGCACGTCTCGGAATTCCGTCGCGTAGATAATAATAAATTAAAATTCCTTCGCGCGTGTCGTCAACGCCTGTCGAAAAAAAAAACGGCGTGGCCTTTCGCAAAAACCATCATTTATAACTAAATAATTAAAAACAATATGAATCTTGATTAATTAACGCGATTTTCAAGAAAAACTATTCCTAAAGTTATTTAGATTTTTATTCGCTTTGTAATAGTATAATAAATAGTGAAAAATGGGAAGGTCGCGATCTCGGACGAAATCACCGAGCAGGCGTCGTCACAAGAGCAAGCACTCTCGCAAACGCTCCAAATCACGAGAAAAAAGATCGAGCAGCAAATACTCGGAGAAGCCAAAAGAACGAACCTCCAAAACCAGGTCAAACAATTTTTTATTTTATTTTCATAACGAAATTGTATATTAAGTAATTATTCATCAACTGCTTGTAAATAATAATTTTAATCATAAAAACATCGGCATTCGAAGAAGTTCGAGTGCCGACAACCGTCATTTGTTTTTTCTTGCCTATTTTCGTATATCTGTATTATTGCATTCTAATTAATGGATTTTGATACCACAGTCTGAATAATTGCTTATAAAACGTAGCAAATTCTCAAACATGAATTGTATAATTGTATGTTTATAAAATAATTTTCTTGCTCTATTGTTAGTTTTTAAGGATAATTACAAAAATAATTATAATTACAATTAATTACTTTTTAGTATATATGAAAAGGAAAATTTAGAATAATGCATATTATATTTCTCGTAGAAGAACATTATATTGAAAATTAGATTGGAATCATTTTTGTTTTTTCATCGGAAACATCTCAAGATGTTATTGCATTCTAAATAATGGATTTTGATACCACAGTCTGAATAACATAACATGTATAACTGTATGTTTATAAAATATTTTTCTTATTCTATTAAGGAGGGTCAATACCAATTCTCCGGGGTAAGAAGAAAGCAGGAGAATTTCCTATCCCAAAGCATTGGCTTTCGGCATTGAGATGATAAATGATTAAAAAATGTCGAAAATTTTATGAAATTTGGTGATAATGTTCTTTGGTATCGAATATGAAGATTCAATTTCTTTAAAATTTTTTTTCTGCTTGGTTTTCCAGTAATTCAACTTTGAAATTTACATGTATAAGCATAGCGTTCATGTGTATATAGGTATACATTCTGTGCATAAGAATTCGTGTTTAATCGTGAATAACTATGGAACTAGATAGAAAAAAAATCTGAAAAAATTTGTGTCTTCATATTTGATGCTGAAGAATGCACTCACCAAATTTTATTCAATTCTCTACATTTTTGTTTAGCTATCAACCCTTCTTAATTACTTGTTAGTATATATAAAAACAAAAATTTAGGAAAACGCATTTATATTTCTCGCAGACGAACATTCTCCTCAAAATGAAATTCTAATCATTTTCGTTTTTTCATCCGAAACATCTCAAGATGTTCCAATAGCGCAATGTAATCAAATTCTCGAAAAAGATATAAGGAAGTGATGGAACTTCGATAAAACATTAGAGAATTTCAACAACCAATGGATACTACAATATATAAGTTGATGTAAAACATATAAGGAATTCAAAAATGAAAAAAAAAATTGATAAAGAGCAACAGATCTTTATCGTTCAATAATTGAAGAATAATTTTTGCAAAATTACGATCTACATCGTTCTTGAATAATTGAATAACAAAATACCTTCTCGTACATGGTGTATATAACTATTTATTTAGAAAATATATTTTTCTAATACAAGTATGTATGATGAAAATTTATAAAAAAATAATTTGTTGTATTTCTTATAGAATGTATTGAACACATGTCAATAAGTCCGTATTATTTTAATTTTTATGAATGATATCTATCAATGGTATAATTTTTTGAAAACAATGAGCCATAATTGTATCATTTAATTTTTGATTCTCGAAGATAATTTTTGAAAAATATTAATTATTAGATAGAATTTAACATGGAAGTAAATTTCAAGAAATAATTATAAACAATTTTTTAAATTATACAGAGAGTAAATTAATTTGGTTTCAAATAATTCAATTTTTTTGCATAATTTCAGGAAACGCTCACACTCTCCATCTTCCAGCACTGGATCAAACGTTTCTGATGACATTCATATTGTCAGTCACAAAAAACGTTCTTACAGAGACAGAGATCGAAAAATGGACGAGGTGGAGCGTCTTGCGGAAATGGAGAGACAAAGGTTACTTTCTTTTTAAATTTAATTCTACGTCTACGTATCTTTACATTTAGTAATTTTTTCGTTTTCTTTACCTTTCTATATTTTTATGAAATCATTTTTATTGTTATGTATTAATTTTTTCGTTTTTTTTACTTTTCCATGTTTTTATAAAATCATTTTTACCTTTATTAATGTTTTTTTGTTCTTATGAAATTATTATAATGATGATTATTGTCAAACTGTCTTTGCTTTGTTTTAAAATTACGATCTTTTATTACCCACAATTCATTTCCTTTCCTTTTTTATATATTTTTTTTTCAAGAATTTTTTTACACGCTTTTTTTCTCTTCTTTTTTCGGGGACTTTCGTTATCAGGAAAAAGAACGAATACGCGAACAAAACTCTGGCCGCGAGCGCGATTCGGTAAGATTCTATCTACTTTTGCGGTGATGGGAATAAAGTATTTTTTATTCTAAATTATCTTATTTTTTACAAAATTGGTGTTATCAATCCGGTATTCAAGCTCGATTGAGATTCATCGATGGTTTTTCGTTTTAACATCATACATATTAGACATTTATTATTTTCTCATCATATAATTAGATAAAAATTAAAAATTCATAAAATTTGATAATGAAAAAAATCTTTGTTTAAAGTGTTACGACTCAAAATGGAATTAAAATGGGGAATAAGTACGAAATATGTAGATAATAAAAATAATCGAATAATGCGAATATTTCAACAAATTTTTATTTATTTAGTTTTTACGTTATTGAAAACGGATTTCCCTTCTTGTACATAAAATTCTGTATCTTTATTTACAGACAAAAATCCATTTTTTTTTCTAATTAATCTAAAGTTATGTAAATGATATTTAAAAAAAATAGAATTCATATATTTCATGTTCAAAAACATTATTGAAAAATTTCATGGAATTCTAAATATTGTCACTTTTGTTCCAAAACACCTTATCAAAAGAGCCTAAATAGTACTACGGAACATAAAAGTTGAATTTCTTTAACTAAATTGGGCATATTACTCTAAAGTAACTTGCGCAAGTATCTCACTCAAGTAAAATACAAATGAGATACTTGCACATGCTTATATTTGTGCTTATATTTTTTGAAATTCAATTAATGAAAGAAATAGCTTTCGAATCAAATTCAATTTTTCATGAAAATTGAAATAGCATTTTGTATCGAACAAAATTGCGATTGTACTTTTGTTTATTCAAGATCCCTAATTGATGTAGTAACATAATTGAAATAACAAATGATAATGACTTTAACAGGCGACAGCGAGAAAGCGAGCAAAAGTTGGTTGAGGAGGAAGCAGCGAAGAGGATAGAAGAGCTTGTCCAGAAGCGAGTCGAAGAGGAACTTGAGAAGAGAAAAGAGGAAATCGAAGCAGAAGTACAAAGACGAGTCGAGGAGGCGAAGAGGGCCATGGAACGTCAGATGATGGAGGAAATGGAATGGAGACAAGCGAAGCTCCGCGAGGAGGAAAAACGAAGAGAGGTAAGACCAATCCATAGAAATTTACAAAGACGCTCAAGGATCCAGGAGCACGAGACACAAGAAACGATCGTTGCGACTTTTTTTTCATTCGATCTTTTTAAATCCAAATTCTTGTTTTTTTGGGGATAAGAAATATTTATTACTCATTATTCAATTGACATTTTTTATCCTCAAAAAAATATAACACACCTTTTTTTAGAACAAAAATATTCGAGGCATCACAGAAATTACAACATAAATTACAACATTTCTCGAGAAAGAAAACCGAAAATTTATTTCATCCAAGGAATATCTTTTTAAAAAAACTGTCCAGTTGTTTTCGAAAAATAAATTATTTGAAATTTTTCTTTGATTCAGCAACAAAAGTTTTTGATGCAAATGAGTTTTGCCAGATAATGTTTTGCTCGTCTTAATAAACTTAATTCTAACAGCCACACTTGTTCTAATGGAAAAGTCAACTTTTTATGATATTGATTTGATATTTTGATAGCAAAAAAAAAACAATTACGAAAGAACCTCGAAAAATTTTTTCAAAAAAAAAAAATAAATAAAAATTTCGAAGTGAAATTCTCGCGACGATTCGTTCGAGCTCTGGTTCCAAATTTTTGTGCTTTTCTTTTCGACTTCTATGAGAAAGAAGACGAACGAAAATCCTGAAAAAGAAAAATCTGCGAAGGTTATGAGAAGTTTTTTTTGAGAATTATCGTCGATTGAAAAAATTTGTATGAACCATGCGTGAGGACTCTACGTATATCTACGAGCCTCCCTTACGTCTACTCTCGGCGATCGGCTCTTTTGTCCCTACCCCATTCTAATCCGCGAAATCCGCGATTTTGCAACGGAAAAATCAAAATTTTTATTTTCTAATCTTTAAAAAAAAATGGTAAATAGAGGGAGAATGCATTTTTTAGTTAAACTTTAAGTATGAATGGCAAAGTGACATTTATTTCCGAATTACCGGGGGAAAAATACGCTTAAATAAATCAAAAATATATTTGTATATTTTATTATTTTATTCAGACGTCAAAATTATAATTATTGTTTTATAAATTAATTCAAAAATTTTTCTTGAATGATTAAAAAATAAATAATATTTTATCGGAATTCTCGTTAATTTTATTATTTTTTAATTGATCACTTTTAAGATTCATGCACTCATATCACTCAGTTTTTAAGAAAATTTGTTTTAAAATTTCGTTTTTGTACAAATAAATGTAAAAAAATGTAAAGGTCACTTTGCACATACGAAAGGAAAACGTTAGGGCGCGATGAGCGTAGACGTTAAGGGCGAAAAGCGAAGGAAAAAAAACCATAAGAATCCTATAGCAGAAATCGCACGACCTAGAAAAAAAAAGCGATATAGGTCGGCATCGTAAACTGACTACCAACGGAAGATGCCAGTATAATTCTCACTGCCGAATGTGATTGTCGATGAAGAAGGCATCCCCTGCGTGCTGGCGTGAGAGCTACATTCAGGTATTATCCAATTTATATATATTCATAATTTTCATTTTATTTATTAAAACAACAACCACAACAAAAAGCAACAACAATTATTTGTGACGTCTCTCTTTATTTTTATTTCCTTCTTTTCTTTTGCGATCCTTGTTCCTTGGGACGACTCAAAATTTTCAATAACTAAATTACTACTGAGAATAATTAACATTTATATAAAAATTAATTTATAGGACATAATTATTTATAAAAAATCAAAAATTTGTTTAAACGAAGTTCATCTTTCAATAAATAAAAATGGGAATTGGATCGGTAGATATTCAATTTTGTATTCGACGAGGATTGGTCGTCCCGAGGTTGGGAAAATCGAAGATTGGAGCGAAAAGAAAGAAATCGTCGCATATCCCTGGATTACCTTGCCCACCACTAAAGATTCTTAGGATGTGTAACAGTTTTTCGCCGTTGCGAAACCAACGACGGCGCTCTTGATTTTCTTTTTGCCCGTACGTGTTTGATGGTCTTCAAGAAGAAGAAAAGAGGATAATGAAGAAGAAGATGAGGATGAGGATGAAGAAGAGGAAAAAATAGACGAAGAGAAAGAGAGAGAGAGATATATATATATATACATGTATTTATAAACTAAAACGAAAAAATGTTTGTTTTTTTTAAAGAAAATTTGCGAAAACATTGGAACTGTGAAAGTTCAGAGGGCGAATCTGTTGTTGCTTTTCTTGTTTACGTGTGCCGTTGTCGTTGTAGGAGGAAGAGCGGAAAAAACGCGAGGAGCTTGAAAGGATCATGGAGGAAAACAACAAAAAAATCGAGGAGGCCCAGAAAAAACTGGTAAGGGTTATTTCTCATTTGTTTAATGGTCGTTTAGGGTGGTGTTTACATCGTCTCCATGGAAAATTCATAACATTTAAAAAGTTCAATCTTTCTGAGACATAAAAGCTAAATTTTATCAAGGCACTATGAGAACTATGAAAACACTTTTGTCGAGTATTGCACATCTTCTACATTCTTGAAGAAACGAATATAAAAATCAACAGATACATGTGAAGGATAGAATATATGTAAAAGTAGGGTAAAAAAATATGAAATAATAATTAAAAATGTATTTCAGGCGGAGGAAAGACTGGCGATGGTCGAGGAGCAACGATTGATGGAGGAGGAGAGACAAAGAATGAGGAAGGAGCAAGAGAAGCGAATCAAGGAGGAACAGAAGAAGATTCTCGGAAAGAACAATTCGAGGCCGAAACTCTCGTTCACCCTGAAGCCGGTTACGTGAGTCTGTGCAGACCGTGTGCAGCCTTGCATGTGATTATCGATACAAAAGAAAGGGTCCGACCTTTGCTCGACGTCCAATTGCGATATCCAACGGAATTCGGGACACACGCGCACACGTTTACCTCCTCATCGGGGAGAGAAAAGTTACGATTTTCTACCTCGATCGATTTTCGGTTTCGATAGATCGATTTTAACATCGACATGTTGATTTTTTAGCCCTGGTATGTCGATTTTCTCTGCGAATTCGACTGTTTCATTGTTAATGTATATCGACACACTTCGACCTGCTCGATGTATTGATTTTCGAACCTTCACTAATCGATCGATTGAATTTCATCCTTTCCTTCTTCCCGGCGAGAAAACTCGAGTCACACACGCAGACATAAATAACACGAAACGGTGGACTGACAATAGTCGAGTGTCTATTTGTTATCTGTACATTATTATATATTTGAATAGTTAGCTCGCGACACGTGCAGATCGCGCAGTTGATAGTGCACACGACGCATCCACGTCGCATCGATAATTCTATTGATCGATATACTATTTACTTGTAAGATAAAAACATTTTTAATAACGTCTTCCTTCGTCCATTTATTTAAAACTTATCCTATCAATTTCCAGCCCTCGAATAAGATTTAAAATGAAAAATAATATTCATTCGTCGATGATCCAGCGTTGCGATTTCTTATTTATTTTTTTAAAGGAAATATTCATATTTTAAAATAACTCAAAAACGGTTCTTACCATTTTCATAGAAAAAAAGGAGATGTTCGTTCTTGAGTTCGTAAAGAATATTCAGAAAAAAATTAGCTTGGTCTACCGTCTAGTTTTGGAGAAAAAAATTATTTAGTGAAAATCATATACTTATTTCAATGAGAGAATTTTCCAGCTTCGCTAAACAGTAACGCAGAAATTTCGTGAAATATACCCATCATATTTACTTCTTTTTCATTGATGAAAATCTTAAAAATTTTCAAAATTGCAAAAAGGGGTTTGTACGGCACCCAGCGATCGGTCTACCTTAAACGCAACCAGGGCCTACTTACCATCTTATGGAAAAAATTAAAGTTTGAAGATTCCTTAATAAATGACATTTTGAATAAAAAAATAAAGGATAGAATCTAGTCGTTGATTTTACGATGCGATTTTTTTATTCATTTTCAAATTTTAATTATAATTTTTTCTTTGTCGAGATAAAACGATTTTTTTTTATTTCGGAGCACAGAATATTGAAAAAAATGTATTCATGTATTTAATTTAATTTGAATGCAACGAGAGCCTATTATATAACGATAGACATTCGGAGATTTTTATAATGTTTATTTGGATGATTTGATTATGCGGTTGATTGAATTATTCCTTCGGTCTAATTTTTTTTGAAGGTGGCTCACTCACAAATCCGTCGAGGGATTGCCAGGATGTCTCGTATCTTTTGTATTTATGGATCGCCCGAGCCATGGACTCGTCGAGACCGCGGATAATTTCCTGTCCACAAAAAATCGGTTCGTCCTTCGCCGGACTGGAATTTTCTTCGAAGAATCTTTGATTTGAATTTTCTTCGACGGACTTCGAATTCAAATTTTTATCAAAAAATTGTACATCTGATCGTTGATCGAAAAATGTAGGATTCGATTTTTCGGCAATTAATTTATATTTCGAAATTCCATCCCAAGTTTTTTTCTTATTTTCGCGAAGAATAATCAACGACGATTCCTTTTCGAGTCTTGAATTCGAGTTCTTGTCCGGAAATTTTTTTTTCTCATTTTTGAGATTTTTTGGAGACAATTTTTTTTCGAGAATTCGAGAATTTAAATTTTTATCGGAAAAGTGTTTTTTCTCGTCCTGGGACGATTCGTTTTTTCTTCGGACTTTCGCAGTGCTCGATCCACGAAGAGTTCCCCTGCGATATTTTTTACTTCCGATTATTTCTTTCTGCATTTCTGAGGTTCGTTGAGTTTCCATCGTCGTTGGATAAATTGGAAAATGTTCATCGGAGTTTGCGGAATCATTCATTCGAGGGATTTGCTCTTCAGCCTCACACCAGTGCGGATCAGATGGCAGGGACGCCAGCCATTTGGCAACATTTCGAATATTCTCATCACTTTCGCTTCCCGAGTTGCTGCACGCATCCGAGACGTCCGACCGAACCTTCCACTCGTCCGATAAATCTTTTTCTATCTAAAATTTATTCATTTCCATTTATCAATTTTTTACTTTTAATTATTTAATACATTTAACTTAATCAAATTTTAAATCTAAATAGATTTATTTTTATTGAAAGCTTGTGATAAAAAATGTAATAAATATCTTATGAATAATTTAGTATGATGTAATTTAGTATACGAATGTCTTACCGGAAGTGAAAATAATGGCATCTGACGCAAGATAGGTACGCGAAACTTAGGACGACTTTCTCCAGTAGTCATTTTTGAAAACTTAATACTTGACGATTTGATATTTCAATATTTGACGTACGTTATCGAAAAAGCCAAAAGGGTTGAAATCGCGTTCAATCGTAGTTACTGTCACACCGAAAAAAACGACAGTCCTCTGTCAAAAACAAAGAAATTTCGCTAATTTGGACATTTTTCATCAGGAGTATATATACAGTAAGGGGCATAAATATCGGAACACTTGCATTTTTTGAAAATTCAAAAGAGTACATTCGAGTAAATTTTATCAGCCTTCGAATGATCCATGATTCGTCCCTGTCGGATAAAACGGAACATTTTCACAAATATCAAATTGACAACATATGGCAATGATAAGAATTTTTTCCATTACCGATTGAAAGGTAATTTCATGCCGTTCCCGAAAACCGGTATTTGACCTCGACCTGATGATTCCCGGCGAAGATATAGCCCCAGGAAGTCGATTATTATCCGATCAGGACGAATCATGGATCATTCGAAAGTTAATAAAATTTACTTTAATGTACTTTTTCGAAATCGGAGCTTTTCGAATTGTTGAAATTTTCGAAATCGGACAGTTTGAACGAAAAAAGTCAAAAAATTCGAGTGTCCCGATATTTATGCCCCTTACTGCATGGGCTGTAAAATACTTGATTGATAAAATTAAATGACTTTTATTCTCAATTGTTGACAATTAGGCTTTGTTTTTCTATTAAATAAGTGAAATTTTTTTCTATGCTATTTAGATGGATAAATGTTCGATAAATATTTAATATTTTATTAATATTTTAATATTATTTATCATTCAAACAATTAAAAAACATAAATTTCAGACGTAATTATTTGAACTCGGTTATTAACATTGTTAGTCCTTATTGTAAGAAAAAATGATGAATAAAAATGGGTTTGAATGAATTTTTTTGAAGCAGACTAATGAATTTTTTAAATGGAGTTTTTTTTTAATTTTTAAATTTTTAATTTAAAAAAAAAAAAAAAACATTTAGAATATAATATATATTTTTAATCATTTAGTCAATTCTTTCAACACTTAGAAGAGAACTTTCAAATATTTAATGAATAGAATGAACAAATTTCAGCGATTGTTTCAAAAAGGACTCAAAACAGGGTTAGGCATATTTTGTTACGTACAGAAACAAAAAATTCAACTGAATTTTTGAATTATGAACTGAATTATTTTACAATAATTAACAGATTTTGAATTTATGAAAAAATTAGAAAACATAAGATTATGAAAACGAAGCAAGTTTTTCCTTTTTTTTACTTTATGATTTTGATTTTCAGGTATCACTTGGAAAGTCCCAGCCCAACGGCGAACATGTTGTTGACGTCATCTACCGGATGATTTTTCTTCCTCTGAGTCGATTTCCTTCCACGAGGTCTGGGCCGATCGCTCGTCGATTTGGAATTTCGGGGATTCGACAAACGAGCTGTAACTGGAGGGATGGGGGCCGTTCCTGGAGTCTCCAGGGAGGAACTTCCGTATTTTTTGTATTTTGTGACGGCGTCGCGCATGGCTGAGTCAATTACCTGCGTTTTATTTGATAAAATATAAAAATATTAATAATTTTTTGTCATCTTTTATTCTATTTTTGTGTTATTATTGTTATTATTCTTGTTACTACTATTCTATATTTTTTATTATTCAATACTGAAATTTGATATTTATATCTTTTTGCCATCTTTTATTCCATTATTGTGTTCTTATTGTTATTATTCTTGTTACTACTATTCTATATTTTTTATTCCTCAATACTGAAATTTGATTTTTATACCTTTTCCTCAGTTTTTTTCTTCGATGGCCGTTTCTCCGTTTTCGACGAATTTGCACTAGGCGCAGATTCTCGCTGAAGTTCCATAATCTTCGATATTAAATTCCTTCTGGTCGTCGAGGCGACGTCGGACCTGGCTGTCGCAGTTTGGATTTTGTTCCTCGTCGAGGATTTCCTTTGAAAATTCTGGAGAATATTTCCCGGTGCGGAAGTTGCGGACGTTGCGTAAGTTCCGGAAGTCATGGGTAGGCTGATTCTCTTTGGAGTTTCTAATTTGTAATAAGCGAAAAATTCTTGTTCCAGTTGCAATTCCAGTTCCTCGATGAGATCCACGATGACCGGGCCGATGTAACCGTGGCTGGGTGGACGTGGCTTTGTCAAAGATATTGGTGGAACGTGAGGAGACTTGAGGAGGCTGTTTTTTGAATCCGTCAGGGCAAGACCGGATTTTTTTTCGGATCCTGGAATTTTTGTGCCTTGCAACGAGAGAGCGGCTCCGGGAAATGGTTGCCAACTTGGCATTTTTTGTTTGTAAGCGAGCTCGAAGAGACCGGTATCAGCCTTTTTATCATCTCGTAAATCTATAACGACTATAATAGGACATAATTTCTATATAGGAAATAATTTATTTTTTAAAGATGGATGAGTGGTACAATCCCTAATTAAAGTGATGTTTAAGGATGTATAGACCGCTTATAAAAAATGATAAAAAATTTCTGAAATTTTGGCACATTATTCGTGAATACATATGTTTAAAACTTCTCTTCCAAATTTGGAAATGATCGACTGGAAAAAAAAATTAAGAATCATAATTAACGTCCAAAATGAATTTTTAAGGTAGATTTATGGATTTTTCATGAGATTAAATATGCATCATACATTTTAAAATTAAATATTTTAAGCCGTGCAGAACATATAATTTTCGTACAGAAGAAATGAAAGAAAAAAAGAATGTTTGAATGTATTGAGAAAATCCCAAGTACAAGTTTGAAAGATTTTTCAACAATTTTAAAAAAACGGACCGTACATCTTCTTGCCTTTTTCATTCTCTTTCTGTCTTGTAATATGTACAATGTACATATGTACATGACTTATATCTAATATGTATACATATATGAGAATATACCCTTTATCGTGTCTTCCATAACTTGTCTGCAGAGTCGCGTTGTTACGCTCGAAGAGTAACTCATATCGGGATGACTGTTAATTTCGATCAGCCAAACCGAAAAGTCTTCCATGAGCATGAAATCAGCTCCGTACAGCTCGAAACTGTTCTTTCGGCGATCCATCGCTTCCTGGCTCGCGAGGAGAGAACCAACGAGGCTTTGTCTCATTCCGGGGTAGATCACTTCCTCCCACGCTGATCCACTTTTCCCCTCTTTTCTGCGTAAATCGTCAATCTCTTTATTGTTGATTCAGCGCATATTCCATCAAGTAAGAAAATTAGTGCTATAACTACTCCTGATCAAATTACTCGAGATTTCGAAAATTATTATAAAGGAAATTATGATAAAATTAAAGGTAAAGATTCAGTACAGTTCATATTATTAGTATGGAATCCCAGGTTAAATGTGTTTACTATTTTCTCGGAGATTTTTATTATTAACCCAAGTTTCGGAAGTCACCAAATTGGATAACATTTTTCTGTTTTTTTTTCTCAATACTCGGGTTTAAAATTTTTTACTAATATTGTAATATAATTATGTAAAAAAAAATAATTTTCAAGTTTTATAATAATCTCAAGGTTCCTAAATAATAAAATTATTTAAAAAATGGTTTCCATCGAAATATATTATAAACGAATTTCAATTTCCCTAGGTGGTACAGTAAGAAAATATCAAGAGACCATATACATTAAAATTTTAGTAAAAAAATTAAAAATTCACAAAAAAAAACTCGAATTTATGGTTAAAAAATGTGAATTAGTGGCTTTAAAAATTGAAGATATTTGAATCCCACTTTCATTTATAGCTCAAAAAATTTGTTCTACAGCCTAGGATAACATATATTTTCTTCGGGAAAATAAAAAATGTCGCTCTTTAAAAAAAATCAAAATTTAAGTTAAAAGTTGAGAGAAAAACGGGAAAAATAAATTTTTTTTCAATTTTTTTTCAAAAACTACATTTTAAAACGAAGAAAATAGCCACCAGACAAACGTGATTACGATAATTTAAACAGGAGATATGATAACTAGAAAAATACCATGTTGTTATTTTTTTGCGATTTTCAAAATTTTATAACTCCGTGGCTTTTGAACATTAAGGGCTTAAAATTCAGGATTAGGCATATTTTGATACGTACAAAAACATGAAAAAATTGAACTAAATCAAAAAATACGATTTTTAAAATCGTGCGAAATGACGTGGAATTACTTATGTATATAGTACCGTCTTCGGACAACGACAAATCAAGAGTTGAATCGTGAATTAAAACGCAAAGTGTTGCAGTCGCTGATGAAGTACTCGTTATTCGTGATAGTGATGTCCACTGAATTGGCATCAGATTTCGATACATTTCTTCTTAATGCGGGAATTTTCTTCACGAGGCCACTGACGAATTCGTCAACACCAACGCTTTCTAATCGTTGTTCATGATAAGAGCTGGTATGACGTTCACGAGACGTGGATTTAATTTCTCCACGATATAATTTGTCAGATCGTCCATCCAGACGATGACTGTTACAGATTTCGTGCATAGCACAAGCCACAGCGTTGCACTTAGTAAATGAAAGATCTTCATTTTTGAAGAATTTAGTTTTTTCACTGCGTTGAATTATTTCTATTTACTTCATCATGTCAGCTGGTCAAGTCTTTTCGGAACATCTGAAAATTTTGATTTTTCTGTATTGATATATTTAGCCACACAAGACACTCAAAATTGTTGACGCGAATCAACTGCTGCTGTCACTGGTTCAGCTTGTTGTATTGTTCGAGCTTCGAATTTGCAATTCGGAAAAAGACTTGCAGCTTAACGATTTTTCTCAATAGAAGCGCATGAATTTTGCGTAAAGTAGACAATAAATTTTTGCCATTTTCAACCGCAGAAGCCTTCAAAATGACCTCATATTTTTTGCAGTTTATAGTTTTTCGTTGGAGTTCCTTCCGTATTTTTATTTATAGTTCTTTTTATTCAAAATATTTTAGCTTTTCCTGGTTGTTATTGATTCGACTGACATGTCACAATGTCACAAAGCCACGTCGCTTTCCAGTAATTTTTGAAACATCTCGAAATTTAAAATGCATGGCGATTTTTTAAATTGGTTTGATGATACTCCAGATCAAGCATTCATGTTCACGTTGCAATAAAAAATCATGAAAATTTTTGTAGTTTCCGTGAGCGTAATGAGCATTACAGTTAACTCTTGAGCTCTAATGAAGGAAAGAGTTCGATTCTCTCAATCCAATTCTGCGTATAATACGCTTCTTGTGAAGAATCCGTTTGAACTTCTTGAACCGCTTGAAGGTTATCAACTTTTTCCAATCTATCAACTTGGTCTGCTTGAGCCAAGAAAAATATTTTTTCTCCGACAAATTGTACCATATGATTTCACTGATAAAAACAATAATCGACAGTGTCAAACCAGCAGTGATGAAAATAAGTAACTGCTGGGCAAGATGATTGTTTGCGAGTGGGTTTGGCAATTCCTCGTCCTTTAATTGCATCTTACCATACTGAGCCATCTTATGCAAAGTAGGTACGAACGAACAAAGTCCCGTGTCTGCGAATCCGAAGCTTTGCATCCGACTTATCATAGTGTCGACAGCCGATCGGTAGGGTGACTTTTTATTCACGGAGAAATGTCTTGAATAAGTGTAAAAGCAAGGCTTAGCAATTTTCAACGCTTTATTGTAAAGAGCTGCAAACTCTGTTTCACTCTTTGACGACTGTGCCGATTCAATGCAAGCTATATTTTTAAGCTTTATAGCTTCATTAAAACAGTCGAATGTGCCATTCCAACCCACCCATATCCTACTTTTCATTTTTATATTTGGAAAATCCGGTGAATCTAGAAAAAATGATTCAAATTCTATCGGAAACCCCTCAATCATCATAGGCGCCAAACCAGAATTGTCCAGATCTGCGAAAGAGTTAAATGGAACTTCAGTTTCAGTCTCCATGGTCATGTAGGTCATGACCGTGTAAATGTCACCAGAATAAAATGCAGAAATGGTCACCAGAGAAAGAAAAATGATGCGTTCGACGTTCGCAGTCGGTATTCTGGGTGCACCAACCTCGAAAAGTATTTGACCGATGTTGAAAAAGGTCCAGACCGAACGATCAAACTTGAGTAGCCGCGATATGGTCCAATATACCACAACGATCGAAATCGATAATAGGTAAGCTTCGAACATGTGTACGTTCATAGAAGTTCTGGTTCGTTTCAGTATTGGGACAACTGCGCAAATTCGTCTCATGTCTACCCATCTTGAACGCGATTCTGCGGTATTACGAAATGACGATACAGTCTTTAGAGTTAGTAGGACATTAGCTTTGTTGATTTCATGTTCAAAACGTACAAATGGCGTCAAGTTCATGTGCATTGATTTTGGAAGTAGAACAAACGTTTCTATGCATTGTAAGTAAAATTTATATTGTATCATATCCGACATTTCACGGGAATAAGGTCCGATAACTTTCTTTGAGCGATGAATATTCGTAAATTCAATCTGATGATCTTTCGTATCAATTAGTTTGTTCGGGAATAAATCGTCCATGTTCTGTGGCCATTTAATTTTCTTGTATTCCTCTCTAAACCCGTTCAGTTGATGAACAATCGGCTCGGAATCGTTGACTCGTGTCCACATTTGCATCTTCATGATTCTCTCTTCAACGAATTCAAGGACTGTGAAGTCAACCAATCCATTGTTCCAAACGAGGTCCAAAATCGATTCAAAAATTGGCATATGTTTTCCTACCTTGATCATGAGCAAGAATTTCCGGTGACGCTGAAGAGACGACAATTCCGCTGTAATGTTTAACATCACAGTAAGGTCTTCGGTCGACGAATTGTGATTTGTCAAATTGTAAATGAGAAGATGAAATGTCTCGGTCGCTCTGATGATGTACTCATTACCCGTGACATTGAGTTTTTTTAGGTCCACTAAATTGTAACCAGTATCCGGTATATGCGTTCTCACCATGGGTATTTTCTTCACGAGACCGCTGACGAATTCGTCAACGGCGACGCTTTCGAATTGTTGATCATGATCAGAGAATGTCATGACATTCACGAGACGTGGATTTAATTTCTCGACGATGTATTTTGTCAGATCGTCCACCCAGGCAATGGGTGTTACGAATTCCGTGCATAGCGCGAGCCACAACGTTGCACTAAGTAAATGAAAGATCTTCATTTTTGAAGAATTTAGTTTTTTCACTGCGTTGAATGATTTTCATTTACTCTATCATTTCAACTGATCGAGTCTCTTCGGTTCATCTGACGATTTTGATCTTTTTTGGATAGAAATATTTAGGCACACAAGACACTCAAAATTCTTGACGAGGATCAACCACTGCTGTCACAGGTTCATCTTGTTGTGTTGTTCGAGCTTCGAATGTGAAATTTAGAAAAAAACTTGCAGCTTAACGATTTTTTGCAACAGAAGCGCATGAATTTCGCTTCAAGTAAACAATAAAATTTTGCCATTTTCAACTGCAGTGGCCTTGTTACCTCATATTTTTTGCAGTTAACAGTTCTTCGTTCGAGTTCCTTTGATATTTTTATTTAGAGTGTTTTTTATTTCTGTTTTTTTAGTTTTTCCTGGTAGTTATCGATTCTATTGACGTGTCACAATTTCATCAAGCTACGTCTTTTCCCAGTTCGTTATATTTTTAAGTTGAGTTCGAGCTTCAAATTTGCGATTCAGAAAAACTATTATTGTTGCTATACAAGCGCATGAATTCTGCGTAAAGTACATAATAAATCTTTGCCATTTCCAACTGCAGCGGCCTTGAAGTTTATAGTTTTTCATCGGAGCTTCTGCGATATTTTTATTTATAGTGCTTTTTATTTGTAATATTTTGGTTTTTCCTAGTAGTTACCAATCCGACTGATGTGTCACAATGTCACAAAGCCACGTCGCGTTCCAGTAATTCTTGGAGAGGGCAGATTTCGCCCCCAAAAATGTATGGACATCTATTGAAATTTTAGCAGAACAACATCTCTGCTCTTAATTTGTCTACCCATCGGTATTGTTATTCAGATTGGATATTGTTTTTTAGTATTGTTGAGTAGACAAATTTTGGGCAGAGATGTTGTTCCGCCGAAATTTTTGGGGGACCCATTTTGCCCCCAAAAATTTATGGATATTGAAATTTTGAGGGGGGCCCATTTTGCCCCCCCCCATTTCCCTATATTGTGTACCGCGGAAACGAGCAAGGGCGAATTATAACTCCGCGCGCGATGTTCACAGTACGAGGCGAAGACGAGTTTAAGAGCAATCACAACCCTCAAAGTTATTAGATTTCTCTCTCAAAAATGAATAATAAATTTTGAAAAAATTATAGTATATTCCTTTTGATCTCAAGAATTTGCCTCTGGTCCGAATTTTCATGAGAATTTATTCATTGATTAATAAAAAAATAAACAGAGGTCGGAACACGGCTTTCTCGCGGAAGACGCACCCGTTGTTTGTTTTTTTTTTTTTTTTATTAATTAGTACGTAAATTCCCATGAAAATTTGAACCAGAGGCAAATTCTTGGGATCGAAAGGAATACGAGGTCATTTTTACAAGTTTAATGATTCGATTTTGAGAGAGAAATCCGGGACCTACGAAATCTAGTAGCTTTGAAGTTGTGATTTTGTGATTGTTCTTAAATGGAAGAATCACAAAACTTCAAAATCGAATAGCTAAAAAACTAGACAGTAGAATTACTTTTTTCTTTTTTCAATCGATTTGTAAATTTTTCATTCAAAACATTAATTTTTTTCAACATTTTTGTAAAAAAACAATTTTTGCGATAGTAATACCTTAAACAAAGAATATAAATACAAGTATCGTTTACTTTAAATATTCCTTGAAAGTAGTCGAATCCCACATGTTGTCTTCCGGTAGAGCAGCCTCCCGATCCGGACTGTTTTTATACTTGCATTGCACGGCATTGTTACACAGATGTATTGACTCGTGGAAGTCCGTCAATTTATAAGTCTGCGTGCAGAAACGTAGGTAGCTTTCCCTACATATCAATAATAATTTTAAAAGGAGAAATAATTTTTTTTAACTTTATTTTCAGCATCACGAAAATTAGAGGGAAAAAAAGAACAGAACGGATGGAGGAAAATGTCTCGTTATTAGAGTCACGCGAGGACTTGGCTTATAATTTGTCAACTCGCATGTCAGGAAAAGGAAATTTAACCGGCTCACCGGTACATCCAGAGCGTCAAAGGCTGAGCACAGGTTACGATGAACCACTGACGAATGTCAAATTTTGTACTGTGGATTAGCATCGGTCGTTCTGCCGTTTTATCGTTCACCGAGAATTAAATTTCGTTTATGCATAATTCAGTGATATTTCAGTAAAAATTAAAAATATTTTATAATCCATTGTGAAATTGATATCATTTACCAATGTATTTCTGTACGACGTAACGAGTATCCGTTTTGTTTGCAGGATTTATTCTAGCCACAACATCTTCCAATTTATTCACGAGAACGATTCCACGTCCTCGACTCTTGTTACCGGGCTTCAAAATCCAAATGTTCATCATACCGTCCATGTCCAGCTGGTGCCAGTATTTACGAATTTTTTTCAGAAGATGCCGCCCAGCTAGGAAATATTTCTGAAATAATTTTTAAATTGTTATATTTAGATCAAGGGAGGACAAAAAAGGGTACCCCAAAAATTTGATGGAAATTTTCAAAATTTGATAAAGTTTAATATTAAATAGCGTTTTCTTTGCTAAGGATATTATATTTTTGATGATTTGCCAATACATTTAAACAAAAATAAAAATTCAAAATGAATCAATATAGCGGATAGAAAAAGATCATTTTCTTTGGGAATGAGACACATTTGAACGAAAATTAAAATAAATCATCAATTAGGTACTTGAAACAAGACGTCAAAGCTAATGATAAGTTAACAAATTATTAAAAAAAAATTTTTATTTCTTTTTGGAGGGGTACCCCATTTTTTAGGCAAGAAATTTTTTTTTCTCATGGCAGCTGGAAATTTTATTTTTTTCCTTTAATTGTGATTAAAAAACAAACGAATCCGCATATCAAAACCCTTGGAATCGGAAGATTTTCTTAAGTACCCCATTTAGCCCCCTCCCCGCCCTCATTTTTTTCTCATGGCAGCTGACATTTTTTTTAAAGGAATCGACAGGATCTAGGTGATTTATAAGGCACCCCAAGAGCCTATCCGTAAAAGTACTACTACTACTACTTTAATCGTGTTTAAAAAACAGGAGATTCAACATGTTTAAACACTTGGAATCGTGTAATATTTTTTAAGTACCCAGTTTTCCTCGCACCCCCCTGCTCTTTGTTAGATATTTTATCTTGGAAAAATAATAAAAAGTAAGAAAATTGCCACATTCGAGTGTATACAGGAGAGCTTTGGATTCGCAAAAACTTTTTTTTTCTGTTTATATTTATCTTGAAGCTATTGCTACTGCATCTCTTCATAAATGAGAAGACGATACTCACATTGAACGGAATGTTATTTTGAACGAAAAGTTCTTGTCCTTGAACGATTTTGTAGTACCAATTGATAAATTGGTCCCATTGGTGAGACCAGACGCGCTCGACGTCCTGGTCAATATCCTCGTGAGCCCGAGCCGCGATATAATCCGTGCATCTTCTTATCGCGAAATCAAGAGCCTTGACAGGAATAGTTCCGGTTGGCGACCTCGTTGCCTCTTCTCCGCCCTCGCACTTCATTTTCTCGACCAGCCATTTTATGAGGCTCAGACAAGCAGTCAACCTTTAAATATACTCTCACGCTTATCAACGTTCTCATTAGGAGTAACACCACTGTAGAATTTTCAAAAAATCAATCAAAAAACAAATTTCTTAAAAGTGGTATCTGTAGCAGAACTCCAACAATTTTTATTCTTTTCATTTTAAATTTGGTCAGTATCTTTGACATTACATTTGTGAAGTGCACAAACGTACGAATGTTTCGATAAGTTGATTCGAAAATTTCTTTACTTAATTAAGGATGTACTGGAGAAAATTCGAAACGGTGGTAAAAATTTGAAAATTTGACGAGTCACAGATAATAGAATTCTAATACTCCTGTGATAAATTCGATTCTATTCACTAAATCCTTTAAAAGTTATAAAAAATTGAATATTATACGTATTCGAAATTGTAATAAGTTATAAATATCGAAAAAACGGTATTAGTTACTTGTCAATTTTTTCTCAAGTTGTTTAAATATTAACGAATCTCTGCCAAATTTTATCAACTTGCACTCAACAGTTTTAAAAAAATTATCCACTTATGTGATAATAAAACGAATTTCCCTCTCTAAAAGTACGTGAAAATTGATTAAAACGATAAGGCTTTGTTGATATTTTTTTCTACTATCAGTACACATAAGAAATGTTAATAACCGAGTTTAAACAATTTTATCTAAAATTTTTGTTTTTTTATTGTTCTAAACAATAGACAACATGAAAATTGTTGAAAAAACGTTATCAAACTATCGAGTATTATTGTAAATAACATAATACAAAATTTCAACTTTTTAACAAAAAAACGAAGATTAAATTTTAACAATTCATTATGAATAAGTCACTTTTGCCAGTGATTGTACCTCCAGTTCATCCTTAAAAAATGATTGATAGTTTTTGTCGAAAATTTGGAGTTTTCCTTTTGGACAATCATCAGTTATCTACAGGAAAACCACTATTTGGAAAAATCCTTTGAATTCGGTATTATCATGTAGAAAAATAGATTTTTGTTTGTTTTCTTTTTTACACTTGATATCTAATAACTATCTAATAAAAACATTGGAAATAATATCATTCTTTGAACTGATACAGTGATGTTACCCCTTAAAAAATAATCTCCCTTCTCATTTATATTGTTTACCGGAAGTCTTCGATAAATGCATGCATCTGATCGCTCTGACATATATTATAGCAACGGGGAAAGAGCGTATTAGCAACGTCTGGCTCGTAGTACCAGTACATTTGCCTGACATTAGTGCACAATCCAACCTTGGACGTGAATCCTGCTCTCGAGTACCGATTAAAGACCGTTTTTTTATTTTCTTGGGAGGGCCAACCTGCCCACTCTGATCCCGAATTCCATAGGAAATCGACACAAGTCTCCGAGAGCATTCGAGATATTAGCAGTCGTTCGCTCTGCAAATCCTTTCAATTCCGCATCATTATTGATTATCACAGTTTTTTTATTTCTATTCTATTCTATTCTAATTCTAGCTTGCTTATAGGGTAAAGGGGGGGCAAAATGGGGTACCCCAAAAATTTGGTGAAAATGTTCAATATTTCTAAATTTGATAAAATTTAATATCAAACAGTTTTTTCTTTGCAAAGAACGTTATATTTGGTGATTTGAAAATACATGTAAACAATAATAAAAATTAATAATCAATTAACATAGAAGATAGAACAAGAACATTTTCTTCGATAATGAAAAACATTTAAACAAAAATTAAAATAAATCATCAATTACATACTTGAAACAAGGCGCCGAAGCTAATAATAAGTTAACAAATAAAAAAAAATTTTATCTCATTTTTTGGAGGGGTATCTCATTTTGTTCGCTAAAAAAATGTATTGTTTTTCATGGCAACTGACAATTTTATTACTTTGCTTTAATTGTGATTAAAAAACAGAAGAAAAGAAAATTAAAAAATTAAAAACAGTCACATGGAAAATAGAAATTCGCAATGATATTTCATTTAATCTCCCTGAATGTAGATGATAAAGGATTTTGGTAAAAATAGTCAATTTTTATGAATCATTGTTAATATTACCTTAAGATCTCCTATTCCAGCGAGAAGCGAAACTGGATTCGTATCGAGGTTTCCGGTTACTCTTTCGCCAGTGTTCGTCGATTTCCGGTAGAATTTTTCGCACCAGCCTCTCGCCAGTAGGCACTCCCGGATCACTCTCGCTTTTCCATATATCATAAAAGTTCGATGAGAATCAATGGCTTCTTTGACCTTTTTCTTGATTCGGATGAAACGCTCCTGAAGGCTGCCCGAAACCTCCTGCGGTGGCTCAGCAATTTCGCTTCGACACTTCGATTCCTCCGATTCTGATGATGGACTTTTTTCCGCCTTGTCCTTCGGCTGTTCCTTATTATCCCTCTCGGTGAGTCCATCCTTCTTCTCCTTTTCCTCTTCCTCCTCCTCCTCCTCGAGACTCATGCGTCGCTTCGATCCGATCGACTCTTCTTCTCCTTCTTATTTTTTACTCAAGACTCGTGATCTGGATCGAGAGACCGATGATACCTGTTGCGTACCCACCCCAATGCTCTTTTTTCATCCCCGAACCATTTATTTATCATCATACTTGATTTTTATACGACTTTTCAACAATATTCATATATCTTTTGTCTATATTTATTTTTTAACGTGCTTTTTTATATAGTATATTGTTCATAGATTGTTAGTTAGTCTTTCTTTCGTACAACTTTTTAGTTTTAATAACGATATGCCCTTCCAGAACCGTACATGCCACGGTCTTTCATATACGAGTATTCCAGTGTTTTCCTTTTCCCTTTTTGCGTCTGCAGGCGTTTGCACATGGGCACGGGAAAACTGCAGAAAACCCGTGCCGATATATTCGGTGACGTCTTTTCTGAATTTTCCGAAGTTTTAAAACCTCGAAAAACCCAGAAAAAACGACCTCCCGGTCAAACGGTGACCCGCCAGCGAATAAAAATTAAGCGGTCACCCATCCAAGTATTGGCCGCGCCCAATGCAGCTTAACCTGTGGGACCGCCGAAACTCAACATCGACTACGGGTCCACGACTGTCGGTTCATAGATTATTATTATGAACCCAAATAATTTTTTGCTTTTTAAATTTTGAGTGTTTATTGAAGTGTTTTAAGCTAAAAAAAATTAAAAATGTACTTGTTGCAAAATTAGGTAGGGATCGGAGCGCGGGTGGAGCGAGTACCGATAGTGCCGCGAGGAAATCCTCGACTGACGTCAAATCGTAAGGAAGTTGTATATATGTCAGGATCGTATAATGATAAGACGCGCGCGGAACGGATTCGTAAAGAGAGAAAGAAAGCATGTGTGTGTTCGAAATAGTGGGCGGAATTTCTCGGTTCGGGCGAAAGGTCGAAAGAGGTAGGGATCTTCGAGTCAGAGTGGTGGAGAAACGAATAAGGCAAACGGGGAGCGGTGGAACGAGAAAATCCCTTACGCGAGCAGCGTACCAGGTACCTCTGACGTTTGCTCTAGTCTCCGATTCTCTATTTTACTTATCCACCTTCGGAGCTTCAAACGGACACCACCTAATCCAGATCCCGACCCTCTCAAATATTCAACCACACATTATTCTTCACAATCTACTTGCATCTCGTAATTGCTGTTTCACGCTTCAATATTTTTAAACGATTATTCATTTTTTATGAATTAATTGTTTGAAATTACAAAATGTTGGAATAATTGGGACAAAAAAATCAAAACTTAAAAAAGCTCGAATGAATATTGGGAAGTGGAATGTCATTATAGCGTTTGGGATAAGGATTGAAATAAATGAAAATTTGATTAAAAAAGAATCAAATAAATATGATATGAAAATCTATACGTTTATGAGGATGAAAAAATTAAAGCTTACAAGTTCGAATGAATATTAGGAAGTTGAAAGTCATTATAGCCTTTAGGATGAGGATTGAAATAAATGAAAAATTTGATTAAAAAAGAATCAAATAAATATGTTATAAAAATGGAGGTTTATGGGGATAAAAAAATCAAAGCTTACAAGTTCGAATAAATATTGGGAAGTAGAAAGTCATTATAGCCTTGAGGATGAGCATTGAAAAAAATAAAAATTTTAATAATAAAGAATTAAAAAATATGATATAAAAATGGAGATTTATGGGAATAAAAAAATCAAAGCAAAAGTTCGAATGAATAGTGGGGAGTGGAAAGTCATTATAGACTTTCGGATAAGGATTGTAAAAAATAAGAATTTGATTGATAAAGAATTAAATAAATATGATATAAATATAGAAATGTATGTATTGTTTTGTGCGAAATCAACGTGAACGTGTGTTTATTGTGGGAATAGCAGAGGTCGGTGTGTCGCATTCGGTGACCCAATTACGCCTAGACTCGAACGTTCGCTCCGCGTGGGGGCTCGACGGCATGCAGGCCTTATCACGAATCGCGGCCCAGACAGCGAGAGCGAGCATTACCTTTTACTTTTTCCACCTCCAAGGAATTATTGCCGGGCCATCGGTTGAGCTAATTCTACTCGAATACTCGAGCCTCCTCTTCGTCCTCATTTACTTTTACAACCTGCTGAATTAAATGCAGATGATACAATTTTTAATGTTAATTTGATACTTTGATAAACATTTTTTGTAGATAAAATAATAACTTTTAAAAAGCTGAATAACTTTTTTGTTTAGCAAATTCTAATTACTTTTTTTCTTTTCTTTGTTCTTTTGACGTCCAACAAGGATCGTGAAATCAATTTTAGTATATTTAGCAATATATTAAACAAATCAGGTATCTTGAATATTTTTTATTCCATTGAAAATTTGATAGAAATTTCAATCGAATGTGATTGAAAAATTATTATGAAATAAACTTTCCTCGCTTCTAATTTCTTCTTCTCTCGCAATGTCCGCTCTGTCCTGCTTCCTTCCATATCCTTTTCCGTTTTTATGTTCCTTTCTAATACTAAAACTTTGCCCTATGAGGAAGAGAGGTCTAAGCCTCCCGTCAAACTTACTGGAATCTTGAGGGTTATTTTTCCGAATCTACTTTTTACTCCGTCGAGGACCGATAGAAAGTGACATTTCCTCTTCTTTTTTTTTACTATACACATTTCATAAAGAAGCATACTTCCGGCTGTTCCATGGGAGACAGAGATGAGAGAGGGTGTTCAAGCTTCCTACCTGCAGCTGACTCTCCCACTTTTTATAACTCAGAAAAAATAAGGGTTAGAATTGTTTTGGCCCAGATTACCATTGCCGTCTAAGAATCGAGTGCACCAGTGAGCTATTTTTTATATATAGAAAAAATATAATAAAATAATGTTTTATAGCATAAAAAATAGTAAACCTTTTTTCTGACCGACAGTCGTGGACCCGTGCATTCGATTTTGAGATACAGCGTACACCGACTTCAAAAATTCAAACCATGCAACATAAAAAAAATATATATCGGAGTTTTATTTGCACACCCATTGAGGGTTTTTACAAAAATTTACAAGTATTGTACATTCAGTCTTAAATTCTAATAATGCTTCTTTCGCTTATTCTATCGGATTCTTATGCTCTCTTATAAGTCTTTCGATCTCTCTGAAGTATTTACATATATCTTCATTTATTTCGCCTTGTAATAATGTGATAATTTTTTCGCTTAAATTATTTCCCCTTACATCATTTATTGCTTTGTAAGCTTCTTCTTTGGTTTTACTATTTTCTTCTGCCTTTTCGCATATTCGTAAGTGTTCCAATGTTTCGTTTTCCTTTACATATGTATATCTTTATTTATTTCGCCTTGTAATAATGTGATAATTTTTTCGCTTAAATTATTTCCCCTTACACCATTTATTGCTTTGTAAGTTTCTTCTTTGGTTTTACTATTTTCTTCTGCCTTTTCGCATATTAGTAAGTGTTCCAATGTTTCGTTTTCCTTTACATATGTATATCTTTATTTATTTCGTCTTGTAATAATGTGATAATTTTTTCGCTTAAATTATTTCCCCTTACACCATTTATTGCTTTGCAAGCTTCTTCTTTGGTTTTACTATTTTCTTCTGCCTTTTCGCATATTAGTAAGTGTTCCAATGTTTCGTTTTCCTGCCAACATATCCTGCATCTCCAATCCTTTTCTCCTTTTTTTCCTTTTCTTCCAAAGTTCCCACATCTTATTTTTGCTCACATTTCTTTGTCATATCCTTTTATACCTTCTACTCCCCAGTATGCCCATGGTTCCTGTTTTTCCTTTTATAATCTCTTTGTATAATTCATTATAAGTTGATTTTTGAATTCTCCTATTTTTTTCTTGTAAAATTTGTTTCTTTAAATTTTCTAGTCCTTTAATTTTTTATTAATTACTTCTTCCCTCTCCTCCCATAGTAAGTCGAGTAAGTTTTCAATTTTGAGTTTCTGCAGTAATTGTATTAGCTCTTTTCCCCATTTTGACGGAAAATACGTTCAAAATATATTTTCTGTTTAAAAAGTTTATGGTTTCCCGGTAAAAAATGGTCAACAAAATTTTCCGAGTCCTTGACATGTGCAAGAAGCGCATATAACAAAATGTAATGTATCCACGTACTTTTTCAGTTTACTCGATAAAGAAATGAGTTCGGAAATGCTTTCAGGGCATTTTTATTCTCTGGTAAGTGCATGCACATTTCTAAAAAGCATGTACAAGAACTTTAAAATATTTTTTTTATGTTTGTTTTTACGTCTTCCCGGAAAAAAACCAGAATGTTGGAAATGCTTATTATTTTAATGTAATTTTCATGGTTTCCCGGTAAAAAAGGTTAACAAAATTTTCCGAGTCCTTGACCCGTGTAAAAAGTGCATTATAAATGCGTAAAAAAACGTAAGTGCGTTATAAAATTTTGAAAATTATAAAAAAATAACAACATGATAATTTTTTAGTTATCACATCTCCTGATTAAATTATCGTAATCACGTTTTTTCGGTGGCTGTTTTCTTCGTTTTTAAATGTAGTTTTTGAAAAAAAATAGAAAAATTAAAAAAATATATATTTTTCCCGTTTTTCTCTCAACTCTTAACTTAAATTTTGATTCGACTTCTAATAAAAATCAATTGATAGAGAAAAATCAACAAAAAATTGACCTATTTTTTCAGATTTTTTACTCAGCCCATTCCTCCGTGAGGAAGATTTGAAAAATTAGAAGTGTATAAGAGTACGGCAGGACTCGAGCAATCTTTTCTCTTTTTCTTTCATACTTGGCGTCGAGTCGCTACCGCGTCTCTTGATTTGGTAACTTAAAAACAAATTTGAACAAAACTAAAATACATCATCAATTTATTACTTGATATAAGACGTCAAACCTAATAATAAGTTGACAAATTATTTTAAAAAAAATTTGCTAACTTTTTTTGGGGGGTAGCCCATTTTGTCAGCTAACAAATTTTGTTTTCTCATGGCAGTTGAAAATTTAATTTCTTTACATGAATTATGATTAACAAACAAAAGATTCAGCACATTTATGCCCTTGGAATCGTAATATTTTCTCAAGTACCCCATTTTGCCCCCCATTACCCCATATTGGCCAAAAAATTACGAAAAATATGCTTTTTTCAGCAAAGCATATTAAAAGTGTATTGCTTCACTCTTAGTGAGTAATGTACATTAATTGTGTTGTTACATACTATTTTATACATTTTATGTAAATATCTAGCCAGATAATAAAAATTAAGTATGTGCTTAACGCTACGGTATTAAATCAACATCTAATCTCGTCTTACAATCGAGTGCATTTCATACTAAACAAGACTATATTCATACTAAACAAAAATTTTTAAATCGCTTCTGTTTTATCGACGTAAACGCGTTCCAGCACGTAGCGCCGCGCGCGGTCACGATGCAAAGTACATCATCCGACAAGTAGCGCCATGCACCGCCACAATTGAAACTATTGCAACCTGGTTACGAGCCAACTTCACACGAACAAACATCCACACAAACTCAACTTCCGCACACGTTCCTATAGTGTCAATCGCACGCACACGTCTAGAAAAAAAATATACCGTAAACTCGTGAAAATCGTACCGAACAGTAAAGCTTTGTCGAGTCACTAACTCTCATCTCGGTATCGTGAAAAAGCGCGTGCGATTTCAATCCAAACACGAATAATGGTGAGTCTTAAAACAAATAAATGAGTTCACGAGGACTTCAAAAATCAGCTGAAAAGAAATCGTCAATTTTGTATTAATGTTTCTTAAAAATATACGCGACAAAGAGAAAAATACATAAAATGGGTTTGTTCGCAGGCATCCTACTCGGAGGATCAGCTGGCCGGTGAGTGAACGAAAAAAAAAGTTGCGAAAATGAATTCGACGACCGAGATCGATGGAGGGGCACGATCGTTGTTTTTTTCCCTTTTTTCTTGTTTTTTCTTACCTTCTTACATCTTTCCTCTCTCTTCGCGATCTTTTATTCAGGTCAAGAATATTCTTGCCTTTTTCGACACACCCCGTAAAACGATTTTTCGTGTCCATACAACAGCGAGTACGCATCTGTCTGTCTCGCTTCATCATGCTTATCCTCGAAATCGCGAATTTAACCAGGCTTTGCCTTTTATGGTGGCAAAATTGAAAGTCGAGAAGCGATCCGAGATCTTTAGACTTTTAGTAATATCTTTTAATCCTTTGGACGCGCAAGCAACATCTTTGATCTTGCTGTGAAAAATCGAAAATTGTTTGTTTTAAAAACCAATACATAAATATAAACATTTATTAGTTTCTCGTGCAAGAGACGTAAAAAAATTTTTTTTTTTTAATTAGCGGATTAATCGTAATATAAGAAATACAACATTGTTTATTTTTTATATAATTAAAAACTCGTAAAGTTTAGTGAAAAAATATAAAAGTTAACATTTTTTCTTATAACAGGAATAATTGAAATAATTAAATCGTGCTATGGAAAAGGAACATTTTTAATATTAGAAACAACAATGTCAAAATTATTTCAATTCGTGTCAGAAATCACAAGTTTCAATTTTTAGTAATGACCCAATTGATACTATAATGTGGAAAACAAAATTTTGTTAATTTTTAAATTATTTATTTTTGTTATTTTCTTTATTTTAATTCTAATTATTAATTTCTTGGTTAAGAAACCAGCATTACTGATTTGAAAAATAACAAAAAATCTTTAATTCTCTTTTGTGAATTTAAAAATATAGTTTCATTAATTCTAAATTAATGAAACTGTATTTTATTTAACAATCGAACATTTTTATTTTGAACTTGTTCTTTTTCTCAGATATTCTAAAAATTTACTTCACGCATTAAAATAAACTCAATCAAAAAGTGACAATTAATTTGAAAATAAGAGTTTAGTGAAAAAAAAGACTATTTTAATTAACGATAGTATCCTGTTTGAATTCAATTACATTTTGTAATCTGGTCTAAAATTAACAAAGATGCGCAACTTGGGATATCAAGAACTCACCAACAGAATGATGTCATCGATGGATGGTAAATTCTGTAGTTACGAGTCACTCTAAATGGGAATTACTTTGCAGCCTTCTGAAAGAGCTTGAATCAGCATATTTGTGTAACAAAGAGGAATTTGCTTATTTCAGGCTTAGAAAGATTCTTTTTAATGTTTTTCAATGGCAAACAATATATCCATTTAAAAAACTTGTACTTCAGGAAAACATTTGAAACATAAGAAAAAAATAAGTCTTTTGAAGCAATCCATTAAAGAAAAACAAATTTTTTAAATTTTAACAAGAAAATTAATAATATATGTAAAAAAAGTATTAATATAAAAAATATTAAGAACAAAAGGAATAAATTTTGAAAATAATTTTTAATCAATTAAGAAGTGAATGTGTTAGTAGCGAATCAGTAATGAAATTATGACTTGGAGAATGTATTTTAAATTGTATAATTAATAGTACAATCATTAATTGCATAAAAATATACAACTTGACTGCAATTGAGAACGACCTAACCCCGATATCTTCTGTCATTCAAGATATCTGAAAAAAATAAAATTTCTCAGTAATCATCAAATCACCAAAGAATCAACACAATCGATCATACAAAAATGTTAAACATAATGAAATTCTCATTTTGAAATAAATCTTTTCATACTAATTGAAAAATTTTAAGCATGAAAAATGCCTTTATCACTGAACTCATCTCCAAATAAACTTTTCCCATTTTTATTTATGTTAATAAATATTGAAAAATAATTTAATAGGATAAAATTGAAAATTGATAAATATTTGAAAAAAAAATTTTTTGTTCCTAAGAATTTCAGGAAGCTTTTCAACTTTTCGACAGTCGTGGGGATGGAAAAATTCATGTTGCCCAGATCGGAGATGCCCTCAGAGCATTGGGACAAAATCCTACAGAGTCAGATGTGAAGAAGTTCACGCACCAGCACAAACCGGATGAGAGAATAAGCTTTGAAGTTTTTCTGCCGATCTATCAGGCAATCAGCAAAGCTCGCACTTCTGACACTGCGGATGATTTCATCGAAGGTCTGCGCCATTTCGATAAAGATGGAAATGGATTCATATCGTCTGCTGAGCTCAGACACCTGTTGACCACTTTAGGTAAATCTTTCCTTTTTTTTATTCGAATTACTATGTTTCCAAATATTATTTCTTAAAATATGAATGAACAGAGAAAAGGATATTTTACTAGGTAATGATAAAAAATGAGAAAAGAGTTTTTTTTAAATTCTGCGAACAAAGAAATCAATTTCACAACACATTTAAAGATGAAAATTCAAAGTGTACACAAAAAAGAATTAACTATTCAATCTTCGTAACTGTGTAAAAAATGCTTAAATAATATTATTTACAAAATATATAAAAACATTTAAAAAAGAATTAATTGACAAATGATCACTTCATAGAAAAGAGATTCTATATTCCAAAGGGAAAGTAGGATATGTAAAAAACAAGAAACGAACTTTAAAAATATTGCAAATATGCAATTAAATTTTCAAAATGGAAAATTAAAAGGTACATGAAAAATAATTCCTCAAATTACAAAGAATTTAAAAATGTTCAATTATTAAAATTGTACCTATAAATATCTACAAATAATCTGAAAAATAATCCACTTAAACATTTATGCTTTCAAAAAATTTATTCAAGCTAAAAGTAGCATGATTAAAATAATATTTACAAAACCGTAATTATTTAATTATAATTATATGGAAATATTTACCTCCATAAAATACAAAATCGAAGAATATTGAAATAACTCAAACAATTCATTTTTACTGTTTTGCTAATAAATTCTGAAAAATAATTTGCAGGTGAGAAATTGAGCGACGAAGAAGTAGAGACGTTGCTAGCGGGTCACGAGGATTCTCAGGGTAACATAAACTACGAAGAATTCGTTCGCCAAGTGATGTGCGGTTGAGCAGCGTTCGGAGAAAATTAGGATACGCCAAATTCTGCACACTCGTATTTTAACACATAAGTTTCGAACAACAACAAAAAATCGTTTATAAAAGATATTTCGTCAGACATTTCCCTTCCCTTCTCGATCATGAAAAATTCATTTCAAGCGGGAAAAATTGAAAGAAAAAAAAACAGAAAAGGCGTAAAGAATCGAGAATTGTAATTCGCGATTTGACAACGTCGAGCTTTTAACAGAGTATACTAAAAAACGCCATTGCGATCTTATATCGTGCATTACCTGGTAGAAAATATAACTAACGCGAAAAAAGCAGAATAACAAATATTTACTATCTTTTTTACAACGGTCGGTTTAGATGGGAATTTAGCGTCGTAATTAGTTGTTAGAACTTTCTAGAGCTCGTTGTGCCTTGACCCAGACATGTGAACCAGAAAGAAAAGAAGACAAAACGATATCCTTGACTAAAATCAATCTTAGTGGCGATTTAGCGATCATTATATATAAAACATATCGATTTATATCGATATGAATCGATAGTTCTTGGCCACTTGCTATCGATACGTATAAATGTATGTACTTAATATATATTTATATTTGTCGACGAATGCAATAACCATAAATAGTACATACATTTGAGAAGGAAAAATTTGATTCTTCCGTTTTCTATTTTGTACTCCGAGCTACTTTCATGGATCGGGACACTTCGCATCAAAAAAATCCCTACTAGTTCTTTTGGACTCGGTCATTGTATTTTATTCCGTTTTGATGAAATACACGTCATTATGTGATTTATCTAAATAAATCCTCGTTTCCTCAAAAAGTTTATTCTTTTTTCAGGATTTAAGCTTTCGAAATTATATAGTTTTATTATCCGATTAATTTTTTTGATTGATTGATTGATTTAAGGCTTTTTGCGAGGATTGGGAACTGTATTTAAAAAATTCAATATCTTATACATATCTTGTGCATCATTTTATTTCATCTTATTCTTTCATAGATTAACAATTTTCTGCCCCATTCATTGGCCTCGGATATTCCAATAGATCGAAACGAGCAATTCTGGATTATTTTGTCAATATGGCCAGCAATATCACCAGTGAGTTTCAATGAATTGAGAAGAGGAAAATCATCGTCGCCGGCACGCCTTAAACGTCGTGAGGCGTTTCTGTAACATTTCCACAATTGCGGCTCGATGATAATTGTCTCGGTCATGGAACAAATTGTCTTCAGAAATCTAATAAGGCCCTCATCACCGTGATTCACGTGTATCCACATCGTAACTGAGAAACAGAAGATAATATCGAAACGCTGTCGTTGGAATTTTTCTAGATAACCAACGAGCTCGCCTCGACATTCTTCCGACATGAAATCAAGATGCTTGAAAGATAAATGATCCGGAAGTGAATTGTTGTCTTGTGCCCTTTCGATCAAGAGCTCATCGATATCAATACCAAGCAGACGAATCTCCGAGCTTTTGATTTCCTCTCGAAGATATTCATGTAGGAGGAACGTTAGATCCTGAAATCGAAGTTTTTTGGGCCATGATTTGAGCACAAATTATAAATAATTTAATTATAAATTATACTAGCGGAAAGAATTAAAGGATAAAATAAGTCAAATTGTTAGCTTTTTTTCACATGGCTGTATTTTGGCAAAAAATGGTCGTATCGAGGTCGTAAAAAAAGCAATTGAATGCTTTAAATCTCTAGTTTTGAGGTCTGAAGACGGAGAAATTTTCAAAGCCCCATGTATCGCGCCACATCAATGAATGCGCGAAAAAAAAATTTCGAAAATTTTCTGGTTTTTCTTTTCGCTGCAGGTACTTGGAAATTTTTTTTTGACTGAGACGAATTATGGATCATTCAAAAGCTAACAAAATTTACTCGAATGTACTTTTTTGAATTTTCAAAATCGGATAATGTAAAAAAGGAATGGTAGGTACAATCCATGTCAAAAGTATTTTCAAAACGAAAATTTGAAAATTTTTGACTTTCTAGACTTTTGGAAGGGTTCTGAATTTTTTTGTATATTAGCTACAATACCGATTAACTACTTCTGATTGTTAATTAAACCATTTTAACAATTAACATTGTTTGAACAATTAAACAAAAAAAATTTGAGTGAAATGCTTTCAAATTTTGGAATTAGCATTGAACACTCATTTGAGACATGTAAAAAAAATTTTACGGAGATGGTACCTTTTTTGTTTATGTTTAGAACGTTTTATGAATTTCCCATAAGACACAATGTTAAATTTTAAAAGGTTGAAAGGTCATAACTTGAAAACCATTTAGTGAATCATTCTCAAATTTGGCACAAGGATTTTTAGCCGTTTTCAAACAAGTCTACAAAATTTTAACTTTTTCTTACCATTTTAAAAATAGGTACAATTCCTCACCGAAAATCTAAAGACATCTATCTGAATTTTCATCGAAAATTAGACCGTATCGCCGTTCTTTGGATCGAAAAGAATGTATCACCATTTTTTTTGCTGAATTTTTCAATATTGAAATCCGTAGAGAAAAAGTACAAGGGGTCAGCGAGAATGAAATTTTTTCTCTACGGATTTATCCCTCAGTATTGAAAAATTCAGTTAAAAAAAGGGGTGGTACATTCTTTTTGATGCAAAGAACGGCGATACGATCCAATTTTTTATGTCAATTCATTTATTAATTTATATATCCGTAATTTACGAAATCTGGGTGGTCACGTGATTGCTCTTAAAGTTTTTTTATTTAATCATACGTATGTGAGATTAAGTTACTGCGTGGAAATTGTTCCGGAGGCGGAAGCAGCTGCGCGCTTATCTTTTTTTTTACTTTGTTGCTCGCTGGACGGAAGAGGTTGGGCCAGAGAAGGCGGATACTTCTCGGATATGCGTTGGCGAGTCAGAAACGACGCCTAAATTTAGATCCGAGAGATATTCGCTTCCGACTCTCGACGCTTTCTTTGTCTACAGTATTTATAACCTCTTACAGAAATTTTTCGCGCAGAGGACTATTTGATTTATTTCGTTTCGGTGAAAATATCCATGAGTGAATTTTTAATGGCGTGATTGGCACCTTCCCTAAAAATCTCAAAAATCACCGAATTCCAAACAACAAAGCTTTTATTCCTAAAGCGAGAAGAACTATTACTTAGGTTGATTTTAGCTTTTACTCAAGAAATACCCAAAAATCGTGAAAGATTTGACATTTTTCTCAATTTCAAATTCTTTCAAAAATTGGCTACATTTTAAGCAATTGGAGCTATTTCTAAAATCGTAAAAAACTCAACTCTGATGTGGTTTTGAATTGCAATGTATAAAAAATTTTCGTACCTAATCTGAAGTCGAATCAAGAAATCGTTTCAGAATTATGAACCACAAACTGTATGAAATTAACATTATGGCTAATCGAAAATCTGTATAAGATCAGTCCACAGCAAATTCCTCTATTTATTATCGAAACTTTTGCATCCTCAATTTTTTTGATATTTGACTTCTTTTATACTTTCTTGGTATTCATTTTTTGATAGGTACTCGGGGAAAAGATCGCCGCGAGTTTTTTCTATTCTTTCGAACAAATTATGAGATAATCTAAAATGCGAATTTTCACGATTGTATTTCATTTTTTAAAAATGATCATAACTTCGTGAAAAATGTTTCCATTTCAAACCTGTTTTTATAAAAATGTATTTTTTCAATAAATTTGTTATGAATTTAAATCTGAAATATGACATAAAATAATCGACTTTTCCGCTACATTCCGTTCTTTTTTCGTAGGATTTTAATGTTATTTAGAAAAGAAGCTCACTTGCGCCCAAAAAT
The DNA here is from genome assembly GCA_030522605.1 of Cremastinae sp. B BG-2022a. Lineage (NCBI taxonomy): Eukaryota > Metazoa > Arthropoda > Insecta > Hymenoptera > Ichneumonidae > Cremastinae sp. B BG-2022a. The sequence continues at coordinate 16,674 of JAPYYX010000419.1, read as the reverse complement.
TATAGGCAGTACAATCCCTGACAAAAGTTACTTTTTCATAACGAATTGTGAAAATTTAACCATTATTTTTGTTAGAAAGTTCAAATTTTATGTTATGTTATTTACAATGATACTCGATATTTTGCTAACGTTTTATTAACAATTTTCATATTCTTCATTGTTTAAACAATTAAAAAAACAAAACTTTCAGACAAACTTGTTTAAATTCGGTTTTTAACATTGTATGTGTCAATGGTAGGAAAAAATTATGAACTAAAACTTATGTTTTGAATAATTTTTAATTTTATTTTTTATATTTTTAATTTATTTTAATATTATAATAATTAATTTAATTAAAAAAATAAATGCAAATTTGTGAATTTTCCATTAGACAACGTTAAATTGGAACGACTTGAAAATAAAATATCTTTGGAACCATTTAGTCAATCATTGCCAAATTTGGAAGAAAATTTTTAAATATATTCACAAATAATGTGCAAAAATTTCAGCAATTTTTTATGATTTTTAAAAAGGGCCTATACATCCTAAAAGTACTGAGGTGTTCATAAACCCAATGAAGAAAATTTGTCTCATACAGGAAGTATATAAGATCCTATAGGGTTAACTATTCAATATTGAGAGAAAAATCTGTGATTTACGAAGTCTCTAATAAATTTCTTAATTGTGATTGCTTTTAACCTCACTTCCAATGATAGAAACGCACAACGGCGTTTATTTACTGTTTTTACTCACACCAGCATTGCATCCGATGTCTAGACCAACGAACTTCCGGCCACGGTCGTCCGTGGGCTGCAGCGCACCACGCGGAAGTTGTCTCGCCCTTTCCTCCGCCGAGTGGAATGTATAATAATTGATGAAATTTCCGTATCGGCTTGCACCCGGATCTTTCATCATCCCCAACGAATTTTTACTTATTTCCATTTTTCCATTTTCGTTCGTCATTCCTACCTCAGCCGTTTATTGTGCATTTTTGAATCTGTAAACAAACGTTGAGAACTGTACATGTACAGTCCTCGTGAAACCTAACAACACAGAGTCAAAGCTTGTGAAATGAAAATTCGTGATGCGAACGTGGCGATGTATTGAGAAAAAAAATGTAATAGCAGGAGCGGTGACGAGTGCTGGCATCTTTTAAAAGATTATAGGAATCTACCTTACCGACTGATGGTCAATAACGAAATTTTATTTATTATTCTATAATTTATGAGTTGAATAAATTTTTTGTTTTCATCATTGTATAATTGAGCATTATTTAATCCGTACAATAAATTCTATTTTCATTATATTTAAACTCACTCTATGTTCATATAATGTAAATTTTTACTAATTGTAAGAATTTTTTATAATGTTCCTTTTTGTCCAGCATAATATGCATACGAATACACTCACGTGCATTTTTTTCTTTTCAATGCGTCGATTTTTTAAGAACTCGCATCGGCCGCCCACGATTTCAAGGATTTCTCTCCGAAATTGAACACAAAGACCTACATTGCCGACCGATGGTATGCATGAAATTCTTTCTCTATTTTCTAAGTTTTTTTTTAAACGTGTTTATGTTCATTATTTTGTAATCAATTTTTCATTCATAGATTTAATTATAATCTTAATGCTTCAGAATTTCCTCCAAACAAAAAACGAAGTACTTTTGTTAGATTTTATACACATTTTAAATGTTACAAAATTTTTTTGTACTATATTGCTTTTTATTATCAAACTGTATGTATATCCAGCACAGTTTGTATACTTGTAGACTCCTGTATTCACGTACAATAACGATGAGAAAAAAAAATCGTTTTTCTCTCGATACATCGATTTCTCAAGCTAACGTTGGCGGTGCGCGACCCCAAGGACCGCAAGAACCGACGAAGGCTAAACTCGGGCTATCTGGGTCGCGGACACTTGCGAATTATCTCGATTCTTCCGCTCTTGGCAAATCTATCGTTCTCTCTTTCTCTCGCTCCCTCTCACACGAGCGTCTCCCTACCGACGACTTTCGTCATACACATTTATCGCAATTCTTCTCAGACTCCGTAAGGCAACTTCTTCGAGACGTCTGACGAGAAATTATTTATTTTCTCTTTGCAAGCTGAAAAAAAATTACGAACCCTTCACTGTGACCCAAAATACAACAAATATATAAATAATGTATAAATATGCATTTTCTGCAGTTCTCTATAAATTGAACAAACGTATAAAAAAAATTTATTGAACAGAAGTAAAGTTTCAAAAGCTTACAGAAAAAGAAGAGCTCGTTTCCGTAGAAAAAAAAGAATGTTTATATTTTTTGATAATAGATTAAAAAGCTGATATTTTCATTATAGAATCAATGAAGAAGAAAATTCGGAAATTGTATTTTATTTCGTGTAAGATGTAAATTCACATTTTATGCAATAGTATTTTTAAAATTAGATAGTAATGTAAAGGGTTATAAAAAAAAGACAAAATTAAAAAATTTTTGAAATATGCAATTTTTATTTTGATGTATGACAAATTTAAAATATACAAAAAAGTATTACGAAATTCAAAGCTGTAAAATATTAAAACCATTAGTTTATTAGTTGAATTTTTTTTCTAATTTTTTATATATCATTTGTTCATTTAAACGTGATTTTTCTTTAAATTCAACATTTTGTGTTTTGTAAGTATATCTAATCTAGCCATAATTTTTCTTCATTCATAATTTTCATACAATTCAATTTTTCAATATTAATGTCAATAATTTAAAGAAAAATATTTATAATGTTTCTATTTGTTTAAAGCTGAGACCTTCACAATTGCTTTTTGATAATCATGTTGCAATCAAGATCTGAGAGAAGGTTAAAAAATAAACAGAAAAACTAAAAAATAAAAATTGTCTTCAAAAAGAAGCATGAAAAGCACTTTGAATAAAGATATTAACAATAATTGCAAGGAAGTTTTACGTAATTTAAATACTTAATAATGTCTGGAATGTATTTTATATAAATAATAATAAACAAGTTTCTTTGAATTTGTATATTTGGTTTTCATAATGATAACAACAACGAGCAACTCCTAAGAAAGTATTAAAACAATTATAGAAAAACTAAATTTTTTTTAAATAGCGCGACATTTTAAAATTATTTCTAATTTAATTTAATAAATATAAAAATTAAATATCAATGTAGCATGAAAAATATTAGTAATCAAAACGAGACATAAAGAGTCCAATTACAGAACTCAAAACGTCCCACGGATATTCATAAAAATCTAATTTTTGTTCACGAAAATTAAAATTTCGCGTTTCGTAAGTTGTACGAAATATCGAACATAATTTTTTTTTAATTCAAGGACACTGAGAAATGTTACGTTAGATCCTCCGACACTCTGAGTATCCGTGTCTCCATGCACACTGACACGAACGTTCTACAAGTACGAAATCTATACACAGGTATAATTTCAAGCACGAATTTCGTAAGTCAGTAAAGATACGGGAGTTTGTACGCAATTTTTCTGGCACAATCCTCTCGGGCCTTCGTAACCTCGCTTCGTGTTACAGCCTGGAGACACCCTCGCAAGGTCTACAGAGATCAGTCCTTGCAATATTTCACTATTTTTTTAATTATACATCAAAAAATACAATCATTATTCATTTTTCAAACAAAAAGTTAATAACTTTTGAAAATTTTTAGAATTACGATCTGCGTGGAAATTTGACATAAAAAATTTAAATTATTAAATACATGCAAAGTACAGCAACAACGAAAGCTTGTTAAGTAATTGATAAACTGATTGAGATACAACCCTTGACGTGAGTCACTTTTTCATAACGAATTGTTAAAATTTAGTGTGCCTTTTTTGTTAGAAAGTTGAAATTTTGTATTATGTTATTTACAATGATTCTCAACAGTTTGCTAAAGTTTTATTAACAATTTTCATACTATTTATTGTTTTGTTGTTATTATGTATTCTTTATTTAGTCGATTTGACTCCATTTTCGATTTATTTTGGTGTACTTAATCATTGATACAAGGCGTTTGCATCGGTTTTAAAAATGATAATATTTTAATATACAGGATTTTTATTTAATGTAATTTTATTATTATTATTATTAAATTAATTACATTATTTTAATATATAGAATGAGTACAATTTGATATTAAAAATTATACTAATGAATAAACAAACCATTTTAATATCTTAAAATTCAATACTTGTAACGAAATTTTTTTTAGGTGTAAAATTTTGTAAAGAAATCTGAAAAGATGAAACGATGCCAGGTGAACCAGGTGAAATTTTCAGAAAGGACCACTGGTCAAGAATGATCGTGAGCACGTGTCCATATGTTTTTCACCGATCGAGGAAAGATTTTTTTCTCTGGCATGTACCAGATGGCAACCGCGTTGGATCGAAAGAGAGAGAGAGAGAGAGAGAGAGCAATGGCATCACCTGCCTTTTGCGGCCAAGAGCGCCAGTATCATGTTTCTTTTTTTCTTACGCTTACAGTCACTGGCCATTTAAAAACTTTACCATATGCAAGTTTGGGTCTCGAAATACTCCCGTTTTTTATAAATAAATTAACATCCCATTCTGATGGATTAAAGACTTTAAATTTTAACAACCTTAATTTATCAGTATTCAACTGATTCACAAATTTAATATTTTAAATTTATTTTACACTAATTATCTTAATTTTAATTTTTTATTCTACTTTCAAAGTTCATTTTTAGTAAGCATGCTTACTAAAAATAGTTATCTTCTGTCTGCAGACAAAAAAGATAACTATATATCAATTTACAAATTTTGTTTTATTCAGTAATTCACACATCTAAATTTCATTTATTATTTCACTAATTTTTTTAATATATTGATGATTTCGTTGTTAATAATTGTAAACGTTTAAGTTTTGTACTATTTTTTCACTAATTTCACAGTTATTTCACTAATTTTTTTAATATATTGATGATTTCGTTGTTAATAATTGTAAACGTTTAAGTTTTGTACTTTTTATATTAAATTGCTTTCCTGTTATTAATTATTTATTGATCCATTGAATACGTTAATTTTTTTATGATTTACTTATGATTGAAAATTTCGATTAAATATTGTATTTGTGTATATTGACAATTTGGTGGCTAACGACTGTATTTCCGGTGACGACAGCAGCAAAGCGAGGCAGGTGTTCACACATTTTCATATTTGTACCAGGACAAAAGTGAGCGAGCGTGTGCCAAACGGAATTTTTTTTTCTTTCGTTTCATTCATTTTCGAAGATCTTCGTTTCGCTTCGATATTCGACATATGGCTCAACGCATGATTCTGACTTTTTTGAAATTTAAACCATTAATAACAAATGTTATGTTCACCATTTATTATTGAAAATTTTATTGAAATCATAACAAAAGTAATAATTCAATCGTAATTTTTTCATTTTCAGATCAATCCTTAGAACGTGTTTAATTCATTAATATTATAATCATTAACATGCATTTGATTGATTAATACCTGAACTATTAATTCAAAATTTTTAATTAATCATTTTTTTTTAAATCTGTATTAAAATCGTACCACAAGATACAATTCTAAGTTTCTCTATTTTTAGATAGATTTTGAGAATGTATTTTAAATTAATTAAGAATTAAAAATTTAGTAAAAAGTGTCTCTAATTAATGGAAATGCAAATGTATCCAATTTCAGTGATCAGTGATTTATGGTTTAGTATAAACGAGTTTTTAAATCTACTTTAAGTTAAATATAATATAATGATTTTCATTTCTATGTGCTGAGAAAAACTCGACGATGGGGGCATGAAAAAAAGTACAAAAAAAACGAGGAAAAAAGGAAGGGGCAGAAGTGACGGATATAGAAAATCCGGAAAAAGGAGATTTTCCGAGACGAAACGGGATGCCTCAATGAGCCGGATGTTGCTCAAAACCCGAAGAATAAATACATTCGTGTGTCCGGGTTCGCGTACCAGCTGGATAAAATACAGCTTTAGGGCCAACTTCCGGCGCAAACACGCCGGCTAAATATCACAGAGTCTCTTGCAGGGATAATAAGAGTGTTCCATCCCGCTCGGGTACCCCTTTTTGTCACAAAATTTCCGGCCTAATCCTATTACCCATTCGATCTCGGTTTTATGTCAGCCTGATATTTTTTTTGCTTCTTTTCTCCCGTTGCTTTCGAATTTTTGGTCGGATTTCGGTGACAATCTCGAATTTAACAAAATTAGCTTTTCTAATAAAAGGGTATTCAAGGTTAAGGGATTTTGATACAAAAATGTAGACAAATACAAAGTAAATACAGAATTGAGGAATGAGAATATATTTATGAAACATGGTGACAAGATGTAAGTATTTTATATTATTATTTTTTTATTTTTAATTTTGAATTTGGTGATAATGATAAATATCAATAAAAAAAATCAATCAAATAAGATAATGATAATTATCAATAGAAAATTCATTAAGAAAATAAACAAAAAAGATAAGTACCATACCTATAAGTCTCCCTAAGAACACTAAAAATGTGGTTAAAATATGGTAACACGAACCACATTTTTTTTCGGTGTAATAAAAGTTATACATTTCACTTTCAACCAAAAAATTGCCCTTTTTTCGAAATTATAAACTAAACTAATAAATTGTTTATAATTGAAAATGGTAGACAAAAGATTGAAGGAAAATGAAAAAAATATCAATGAAATAAAATAATGATGAATACCAGTAAAAATTTCATTAATAAAATAAACAAAAAAGATAAGCTTTCTCAGTTGAGCAAATTTGTGGAGAGGAAATCGTACAAAAGAATTCGAAGGCCATTCTTTTATTTCGCAGATGATGGAATCGGTTCTAGGCCTCGGGCGAGATTAATGGCGACCACGCATTTTTTTCCTCTTTTTACGAAGTGTATCGCATGACGCAATCCACTCGAACTCTGTCTCGAGAATCCCGTCAATTCGTATCAACGGATTTTAATGTCCGTAACGTTATCGCCAGTGTTTACAAAGGTGCACACAAAAATATGAGCGAGTACGTGAGAAATTTCACGTACGAGAGACAAAATCACATGCACTGAGTGTTAAGACAAATTATCCTATAGTATGATGAAATTTAAAATATAATTAATCATATAATTAATAAATTGTAATCAATTGATTTCCACTAGTAAGTGTATATTTTCATATTTAAAATAATATTTCTTATACGTCCAATTTCGCGTATTAAAATTTTCTTAATTTTCTTTTTTTCTTTAAATGTTGTGTAATAAATTAATCAGTTTAAGGAACAAAAAACTTGGCGTGAATTATTTTGCTTCCATTCATTGACGTTCTCAAATTTTCCGGTTTCTCTTTTTCTTTCCTTTTTGAAAATTTTATTTCTTTCCTGTAATTGCGATTAAAAAACAAAAAATTCAGCATATCTAAATTCTTGGAATCGGCGGATTTTCGTAAGTACCCCGTTGCCCCCCCTTCCCCACTCTACATCAATGAAATATTTCGAAATAAAGTTGTAAAAGCATTCGTATAGCAAATTAGTTACAGCACCGGCCATTCAGATAACTAAAGTACCAAATGTTTGGGTCAACGTCTTTATTTTTCTATGCTTTACTCATTTATAATCTTTTTTGTTAGATCGAAATGGAAACGAGAAGCGAAGATGATAAATTTAGGTCCATCGTGCCACCAAACCCGAATATTTATTCGAAATGTGGTGAAACGAACCGTCGTCGTCCTCCCAGTCATGAAACGAGTAAAAAAATCCTCACTTCTCGAGGTGCTAGACCATTAAAAGTAGTCCGAACTGGTGGTGAAGGGCACTGGGTTATTTTCGACAAGCAAACGCACATTGCAATGGATGCACACATTGCACAGGATTTTCAAACCTTAATTCTGCAAATGCAACAAGTGCACCTATGTCAGAACGCAAAAAACAATTTTTTTTACATTTTCTACGGCAATTAGTGGCTCTGTAAGTTTATTCTAAAAATCTGACTGTAATTCGACAACATAAATAAATGCTTATTTCAGAGTTTTCAGATCTGATCTGTCATTTTTTATATCCTGGAATCGCCAATGTAGCAAATTTGGTACAGTAGAAAAAAAAATGCAACTCCAATTAAAAAATTATCTGAGACGATCCTGTTGTCATCGATAAGCTCGCGAATTCGTCATTTATGTTTATCTCGTTTCTCACGGTCGTCGAGTCAAGAATTTTTGTCAAACGCTCGTCTCGGCACGTCCGCATAGGATTCCCGTTGCGAGAGTTTCCGCACGTTTCACGAAGTTGGCGAAAAAAAAAGAATATCGACAAGAAAAATATTGAAAATAAAGGCACTACGGGGTTCCGATTCTATCAGGTAAACTCTACGTTATTTTCCGGCCCGTCGAACACGGAAACATTTTCTTTTCTCTCCGCCTACTCTTTTATTTGGATCGTTTCCTGGGCACGCGGCCGACCGACCTCAGACCCAGCGGGCGCCAGACGCGCGAGCTACGAACCGACGTAATTACGAACGGCTGTTGTACGCTCACGTTGTGGACCATCGATTTATGACTGCCGCCTATATTTCCTTTCCAAGCATGGTTCGTTTTACAATAAAGATTTTTTTCGCCATTTTTGGATTCTAGATACCAATATTCATAATTTTAAATATTTGATTGAACGTAAATTGAAAAATTTGCAAATGAGTTTTTTCGAAAACATTTTTTCGAAAAGTTATTCTTCAATATTATCGTACTCTGATGTGCATTTTTGTATACTTATTTTTGTATACCAAGTAAAAAAAAATAAAAATTTTTTTGCATAGATTCCACAATTAAAAATTGGTTATACGAGTAAATTCAATTTCATACATTAATTAAAAACTCTTCGTCGAGCGACTAAATTTACCCATACACACCAATTATTAATTAATTATAATTTTAATTAACCCTCCGTCTATGCAGGGTTTTTCAGCACCTTCGGCGTATGTAGGGGGGTCGTTTTCGACGGCGCGCTACCAAGCGCACAATTCTTGATAAAAAAATCTGAAAAAATTCATGGTTCATTTTCAACAAATGTAAAGCAAAATTTTCGAGAAATTCGGAAAAGTAATTTTTGGCCCGGACACAATCGACCCCCCTACATAGACGGAGGGTTAATAATAATTAATTTTTAAGACACCTGTAGTTAATAATGGCGGAAAGAAGAAACAAAAATTGAAAGGGTCAGGGAAAAATTCGAAGGAAATTGATTCATTTTCTTTGTCATAAATCTTTGCGAGCCTGTAAGAAATCTTTATTCACCATTTCCGGTTGTGTGACCCTTTCGAAATCGTTGAAACAAAATTTCTTAATTATGTAACTTAGTGCCCATTGCGAGGATGGACCAATTCGTCTTTGTCTGCTTTCCCCATCAATATTCGTACTTTTTGACAATTTCCGGTCACGTGAATTCTGTTAAACCTTGGAAATGCGATCCTTTTTGAGCACATAATTAGTGCCTTTCGCGGGGACGGAAGGATCGACCGATTTTCTCATCTCTTTCTTAGTTCTCGGTGACACGAACACTTAATTAGGAAACGTTCTTGAAATTATGAAAAATCTCTGTTTCAGGAAAGGAAATGACTAGGGAACATTTAAAAATGAAAGCGTTATTAGATATAGATGAAGACATCTTTATCGAAGTTTGTAAGAAGAAAAACCATTTTTGGTAAAGAACGAATTTCTTTTTTCAATTCTCTGCTAAGAATAAGAAAATTACAAATAGTTACAGAAAAAAATGAAAAATATAAACAATGAACAAAAACAACCTTACGGTAAGAGTCGCCTGAAGTTTTCGAGGCAAATTTTTTTAAATCAATATCTCGACTTCTGGATGATAAAACGTCTTGAAATTTGGTATACATTTTTATTCAAGTGTTAAGTAGACCTATGTAAAATTTTAAAAAAATTGTCTCAAAAAATGTATACCAAATTTCAAGACGCTTTACCATCCAGAAGTCGAGATATTGTTTTCTAAAATTCATCTCTAATACACACGTTATTGCAGATATTTTTTATTATAATTATTTTTATCTCAAAATCTATCTGATACAATTTTTTTCAAAAACTAAAGGAAACTTCTAAGAAGTACTAAAAAGAGACATGGAAATTTCAAGATGTTTCATCTAGAAGTCAAGATACATATTTATGATTGAAAATCCCAATATTTAACACGTGCTCTTATGAGAGAGAACTCAAAATTGCGATTTTGAACAACAAATATCTGAATATCTATGAGGTAAAGCCTCTTAAAATTTGATACACGTAAGTGCAGGCCATATCAAAGAAGGCTTGTGCAAATTTTCAACAAAATCCTAAGAAATCAAAAAACTATAAAACTATCTCAACAAATGAGTACTTCTTATAGAGAAATAAATATTTTTTTTTCTATAATTATATATATATAAACAATTATAATTTTTATTTAGGGATTCGTCATTTCCCTCTTCCCCGTTTATGCATGGCTACAGCAAATCTTGATACATACAAAATGTCGACTTCCTTTAAAATAATTTGAAAGTCATCCATAACGAAGCAAAATCAACGTAAGGCTTTGAAATACCGACCCAAAATTTCGAAACGTGCCAAACTTCATAACTTATGTACTTACCAATTAACCAATTTACATCGTTAATTCACCAAACTTAACCAAAATGCACTCAATTTACTAATTTAATGAAATTTCGTAACATACAAAACTCACGAACTATATAGATATAACTTAAGAACTTACAAATTTACATCATTTACCACACATTTTTATAACACACGCACCAGTTCTACAGTGAAAGATGTCATCACGTTAATCAACGAATCAAAAGATTTGTTATGCAGATCTAAAAAAATTATAATGATCGACGAAGTTAGAAAAATTTCAATATCACCTTAATTCTGAAATATTTTTTTTCTTGGGCCTCTAACGATTATTGTTATTATTAAAATGCTCGTGTAGGAGTGGAACGAGAGATGCTGTAAGCGAGCGGTACACAAAGACCGGTATTTCGCAATTTTATTGGGTTCGAAACAGGCTCGAGAGTTTTCATCATCGTTCATTTTGTCTCAGTCGTGTCTCTCTCTTTTTCTCTCTCTCTCTCTCTCTTTTTAGCTTCCATCTCTCGATCTTGTTTTATCGAGTTTCGTTACAGACGCTGATCGAGACTTGAAGACGAAAAAAAAAACATTTCTCATATGCAAGCCCGTTAATAAAAAGTCAACGAGCAAAAGCCTGTTTGCGATATAATGTTCTGTACGTTTCAACGAGTCAATAAATGCATTCTGAGCCCTTTGTGTCGTAAGCGAATGCTCGTATTCATATACCTTGTGTACGCAGATCTCGAATCAGCAATGTTGCGATATGTGACATTTCAGCTATTGTGCCATCCAGAGAGAAGTTGAGGATTTATCTTGCTTGTGGTATGGTGATTCGAGCTCTTGAGGATGATTAAATATCTTGATAAAGTGAGAATTTTTACCTTCCGGCCCGGTATTATGAATTAACGGACATTCATTGCATTCAAGAGTGCATAGTCACTCATTTAAAAATAATAAAAAAATTTGTAATAAACGAAATATTTTATTAAAACTTTTTACTGTCTTAAAGATATGCAAAATTTGATTTTTTTTCTGAAAAAGTCTGCCAAAAATCCAATTTTCACTTTTTTTTGTTTCGAAGAGACCCATGTAACCCCATAAGAAAATATTACGATTCCAAGGGTTTAAATATGCCGTCTTCTGTTTGTTAATCATTATTTAAGAAACAAAAGAATATTCAGCTGTTATGAGAAAAAAAAAAATTTTTTGGCGAGCAAAATGGGGTACCCCTCATTAAAGTGAGAAAACATTTTTTAAATATTTTGTTAATTTATTATTAGCTTTGATGTCTTCTTTGTAGTAATTGATTGATTATAATCAAATAAAAATAAAAATAAGTAGTTATTTATTGCTTGCTTAATATTACTTAAATGTGTTTTTAAATCACCAAATAAAATGTTCTTAGCAAAGAAAAAACTATTCGATATTCAATTTTATCAAATTTACAAATATTTTTACCAAATTTTCGCGGTACGCTATTTACCCATTAAGCTAGAGGATGGCGAAAATTAACTTAACCCTTCACCAACAGGATTTCTTATGTCAGAATAATTGAAATTTTCTGAGCTATACAAAAAGGAGAGTAAATAAATGGAACAGCTGGAATTTGGAACTCACGTATCTCGAAAAAAACCAAATAAATGAATTATCAAACCATTTGTTGACTTCAATCATTTTCACATTGAATATTGTGTACACTTTAAAAAAATATGTAACTCCATAATAAGCATCATAGTTAACAAATCACCTTCAACACCATAAATACATTTGTTAGTAATTTTATGTCACTTACTACTGAACTACAACTATTAATCCTAGAACGTTAACCAGGGATCTTAGACGACCCCAGGGAATGTTGCAAATTTTTATTTTTACGAATTTTTCATTTTTTCACCTTTTTACTTCATTTTTTTACTAACTTTTCGTACTTGAAAACAAATAGCTGAAAGCCTACATGATTCTGCATTAACCCTCCGTCTATGTAAGGTTTTTTAGCACCTTCGGCCTATGTAGGGGGGTCGTTTTCGGCGGCGCTCTACCAAGCGCACAATTCTTGATAAAAAAATCTGAAAAAATGCATGGTTCATCTATAGGATGTACTTTACAAGTACGAACAGAAATTTTTCGGATATTTTAATTTTTTTTTTTTCAACAAATGTAAAGTTGTCGAGAAATTCGGAAAAGTAATTTTGGCCCGTAGACAACCGACCCCTCTACATAGACGGAGGGTTAAAAAAACGAAGAGAATGAGCCTAAGTTGAACCATTTTTGTGAAAATTTACCGGAGATATGAATTTTCAAAAATTGGGGTCGTCGATGACCCCACGTTATCGTAATAGGTCAAAAAAATAAGGTTACCGTTCTAGGGTTAAATCACATAATTGCCCATTTGCTTTTTTAGCTAAGGGATATTCGGTCACACTCTTGTGCGACTTATTTTTATATTCTTGCAATAAGACGAAATTGTAGATAAATTCCGGCTTTTACAAACAGTTTTTATGCATTTCTTTCTAAATAGAGAGGAATAAATTTTTGTACGATGGTACCAGATAATTTCGAAAAGGAAAGTAATTGTTGCTAGTGTCAGACCACCAATTAATACCGTCAGTAATTGTTTAGTAAGACGGTAATTCGGTTTGGGTACTTGTATTTTTTCCAGTTCTTTTGGAACATGTTCAAGTTCAATGGAGCAAAACTTTGGACCTAAAAAACCAACGCTCTTCATTTGAGTTATTAGCTTGTCAATAACCTCTCGATAAGGTGATTTTTTGCTTATCATTATACCTAACGGCGTGGAATACAGGCAGGGTTCAAAGATTTTTACCTCACCACCGTATTGATTTCCAATTGCTTCGACCGCTTGGTTTGACTCTATGTCACTTACACAGAATATTTTATTTCCCGATTGCACGATACTTTTTGTGCAACAAACTTGGTCTGCGCAGTCGAATGTCATTCTACCCTTAGCGACTATGTTATCAATAGTATGAACGTCGTCATGGATAGTCAGAAAATATAAATAAGCCCACGATGGGAATTCTGCAGTCAATCCCGATTCATCAAGATCTTTGTATGACTGGAAAAGTACTTCGTGTTCAGTCTCTAAACTTATGTCTGTCATAATGCCGTAGATATAACCGGAGTAAGCTGCGGAAATAGTAACTAAGGACATGAAAACAATTCGTTCAATATTTCCAGTCGGCAATCGTGTTACGGAAATCCCAAAAAGAGTACGGCTAATGCCAAACAGTTCCCAAAGGGGTCCTCTAAAGTTCAATATACGTGCTACAACTCGATAAACCAAGATAATCGATAGTGATAAGAGGTATGCTGGAAAGATGCGCGTGTTCAAAGAAGTTTTGCTTTCTTTTAATTTTGGAACAATCGCACAATAGCGTCGAATGTTTATTGCGGTCGTAAGCGACACGTCGTGATCGTCGGATAGATGTACGTACGGTATCGTAGCAAATAATGCGTCATTGTCATTCTTTCTGAATAAATTATCCCGATAATCATGGAATTCTTTAAGTAAGGAGTTGGTTTTGGTCGTTTTCAATATACTCTTGCACTCTTCTCGAAATGCTCTGATTAAAAACTGTAGAACTGTCTCTTCGAAGGCCTCGGGATCTGCGAAACTCTTCCGAATATTCGCTTTGCGGTGAATCAAGTCAGTTATTTTTTCAGGAAATAGGTTACTGACATCTTCGGGCCATTCCATTTGCTTATAGTCTTCGTTACTGAGCTTATGAACAATCGGCGACGATTCGGTACTCCTTTTCCACATTTTCATCAGCATTGGTTCTTCCTCGAGTACTTCTAGGAGTGTAAAGTACAATATCCTTTTTTTCTGAGCATAATGCAAAATATATTCAATATGTCGATTGAGTCCTGGACCTATCAATATAAGCAGAAACTTCCGACGATAGTGGAGCGCCGATATTCCTGCTGCAGCGTCAATCAGCGTTGTCAAGTTCTGCAACGATGAGTTCCCGATGGAATCATGAAACAGCATGAAAAGTGTTGCGGTGGAATCGATTATATACAAATTGTCAGTAGGATCGAGACTTCTCCGATGATCTGAATCCTCTCTGATTTCTTCAATGTTCGTACGCACGGTAGGTACATTTTTCATCATTTTGGTAAGCAATTCCTCAATTATGAATCTTCGTATCGTTTCATTATTTCCGGATGTCGTCAAAAAATTAACGAGTTGATAATTTGGATGATCGGCGATGTAGTCCGTCAGCTGGTCTACCCAAACGACGGGCTTCGTAAATTGTGGACACAATGCCAACACCAGAATGATACAGGCTGTTCTGAAGTATCTCATTTTTCTCGGATATAGTTACTCTGCATTTGCGTCAAGGTATACGTATCGAGCATCGAAGCGGATTGTATATGTTGAAGTTTATGGACACTAGAAAACATTTAGAAAAGATTTAGAAATTCTTTGAATTGGAAACATGCATCTCAAAAAAATTATTTTTCCACTTTATATAAAGGATTCAATGACAATTTTTGGAGGGACCACTTATGCGCCAACGATTTGTGGCCCTTCGCGATTGGAATACTCTGAGAAAGCGTGTTTATGTGGGCATGAAAATTTTCTCTTTGATAGTTTAAAAAAATCCGCTACCTACACATATACATTATGGATGAGTGTATGTATCTCAGACTTGATGACGATTTTTCAAGGGGTTATGCCTGTATGAATTTTTTTATTGGCTTAAAAATCTCAAAAATTTATCAAAATCTATATCCCGTAGCTAGAAGAGCTCGAAGAACTTTTTAAGGTCTCCGTAGAAACCGATTCAGAATCAGAATTTTGCCAAACATTTAAACATCGATTTTTACTGCCTGAAGTCAAAAATGAAGTTCAAACTGTTGCCAAATTGGAAAAAATGATGATTTCTTTATATTCGTGAGTACTTCTTTAACAATGCGATCTTATGCGATTGATGAAAAAAAAAATTTATTTACTAGAGGTGGTAATTGAAGAACGGTCTATTGCTTGCCGCGGACCGCTGCATATAGCACCCTTGTCATCTTCATCAAGTGCACTACTGCCAATTTTCGCGATAATAACTCATAAAAAATCATGCATATTATACATTATAGGTTTAAAAAACGCGCTTACTTTCAAACTTCTTGTTGTTTTCATCCCGGTGAAAAAAAATCAACGGAAGGCCTGTTTTTGACGCGTTGTACAGGCCCGAACCCTCAATTAAACTGTTAGACAATATTTCTATGTCTTTATTGTTTACAAGTATCGATACCTTAGAATCTATGGTATTTTTTATGCAAGGAAAAAGATTATAAATTTGGTTCGTTTCACTGAGGGACATCGACAACCTTTGTTTTTTATCGCGTTTTTAATGAAGGCGCTTTGGAGTCTAAATTTTTAGTGTAGATTGTAAAATAATTTTTGAAAGTGAAACACCTGTGGCGTACTAAGTGAATACTAGATTTTTCGTGCATTTTTATCTGCATCTAGAATTTTATGTACATTGAGGACTTACCTTAATTCATCCACTCTCATTAATAGTGTCGATCCATGCAGGTGACAATTGTTTTCTTTGGTAATTTTTCATTAAAAAAGACAGAAAAATGTTTCGTGTAGTTGACGGTACGAATAGTTTCGCGATTTTGCCTCTTTTGTAAATAAAATTTCGAATTTTTACCGTGACATTCAGAAAAAGTGGCCTATTTGTGACTGAACTAAAATTGTTATATCTTGTAGGAATGCAATGTTTTTTTTCAATAACATTTTACGGTTAGTCTTCTAAAATTTATCTGATGATGGCAGCAAATAAATTTTTTTTCGTGGAACACGTTTTCAATAATATTCTTTATTTTTTTTCAGCATGGTAAAAAACGAAACCATTCAATTATTATGATCTAAGCGCTATAAAGATGTTATTCCTGTAGTTGCGTTATCACCCATCCTTCCTTTCAACGATCTCACACAAAAATTGATCGTTAATTTTTATTATCAAATAAAAATAGTTAGTTCGGTTGGTTTCCTTTCGTACAGCTTCTAGCTTTAATCACGATTTCCCTTCCCTTTAGAACCGTCTATTGCCATGGTTCATTCCAGCATC